>JAJHSJ010000005.1:97310943-97372858 GCA_021015155.1 Magnolia officinalis | reverse complement strand
TGAGAACTTTTCCCAAGCCCTTTAGATTCAACGCATGTGGCTACTTCATGATTCTTTCCAGAATCTAGTCAAAAGAGCTTGGGTCGCTGACATCAACGGCAGCCCACTGCACACCCTCAACAGTAAACTCAAGAATGTTAAGAAAGAGCTGAAGATTTGGAATAAGGAAGTTTTCCGGAACATTTTTTGCAATATTAAGAAAGCAGAAGAAGACGTGCTACAAGCGGAATCAGTAGCGCAACATCTGGATAACAATGACGCCATTCAACAACTCAATAAAGCAAAATCCCTACTGGCAAAGCATGAGTTATGCGAGGAAATTTTCTGGAAGCAGAAGGTGAGAAACCACTGTCTTCTAGAGGGGGAAAGAAATACCAAGTTCTTCCACAACTTGGCTACCGACCGATCGAGGAGATCGATCATCAAGGAGATCAAACGGGAAGATGGTTCAGTGGTTGGGGACCATGATACAATCAAGTGAGAAGCGATTGAATTCTTCTCGTCTTTGTTGAAAGAATCCCCCTCGTCCCCTCCTGGGGACCTTCTAGATGTCATCCCACCGTTAGTCTCGGTGGAAGACAATGCGATACTTATGGAAGCTCCCTTTCTTGAGGAAACCTATGCGGCGGTCAAGGGTCTTCCCCCAGTCGGAGCGCCCGGACAGATTCTCCAGTGCTTTTTCCAGTGGTGCTGGAACACTATCGGGAATGATGTGCTCCTAGCGGTCCGATCCTTTTTCGTTGGAGGATCCCTTCCTAGGGCCTTCTCAACTACGCTTATTGGCCACATCCCCAAGTCCCTAGCTCTTGATAGATTTGCTGATTTCTATCCAATCAGCTTATGTAACTGCATATATAAGATTTGCTCCAAAATCATCGCCGACAGGCTTGCCAGAATCTTGCCCAAACTCATTTCCGCTGAGCAGGGTGCCTTCGTCCAAGGGAGAAGTATTGCGGAAAACTGTGCCTTAGCACAAGAAGCATTTAGAGACATTGACAATCGGATTAGAGGGGGGAATATTATCATCAAGTTGGACATGGGGAAAGTCTATGACAGGCTGGAATTGGGGTTTCTCAAGTCGTTCCTCCGTCGTTTTGGCTTTGGGGAGTCCTGGATCAACATGGTGGAGAGTTGTTGGTCTAACTCCTGGTTCTCTATTTTGATTAACGGCGATCAGTGCGGATTCTTTCACTCCTCCAAGGGCCTCCACCAAGGGGATCCTATCTCTCCTAGTCTCTTTATCCTAGCAGCGGAGGTCCTTAGTAGGAATTTTAAGCGCTTGATCTCCAGCGGCCTCTGTCATCCATTCCTTACTCGAAGAAACTGTTCAATCATTTCCCACTTACTATTTGCAGATGATACTCTTTTCTTGGCTAATGGTGGTAGTTTGTCTTTGAAATAGATAAAGTCCTTGCTTGATCAGTACCAGAGGGCCTCGGGGCAGAAATGCAATGCCATGAAGAGTTTTTTCATCCTCTCCTCCTACCAATCTGAAGTTAGGAACAGGACTATCCAGAAAATCCTGAGTTGCAACCGGAACAGGGGCCCCTTCAGCTATTTAGGTGTACCTATTTTCAGTGGGAGAGCCAAAAAAGCCTACTTCCAACCATTGGTGGACAAGATCCACAAAAGGATCACAGGGTGGCAAGGGAGAATCCTCTCTCAAGCTGGAAGGATCACACTGATCAATCATGTGTTAGGGAGCATTCCGATTCACACAATGGTGGTGACGAATATCCCAACTACCCTTCTTGATGACCTTGAGAGAGCCTTTGCTAATTTCTTTTGGGGCTAGGAAAAAGATAGAAAACGCTATCACTGGGTCAGCTGGAAGAACATATCTTACTCGAAAGATGAAGGTGGTTTGGGTATGAGAAGTTTGAAAAGCATCATGTAAGCTTTTAGGTGGAAAATGGTGTGGACCATCAACTACAACGGGGTGGGAAGCTATTGGGCTGTCTTCATGAAGGCTAAATACTCAGTGATCTCCATGGCAGATGGACATCTGTCCCTCCCTTCCTAGGCATCACCGTTGTGGAGAAGAATTCACTCAGCCTCTGAGAATGTTCAAACCCACACTCGGTGGATCATTGGGGCTGGTGCATGCAGTTTCTGGCTCGATAACTGGTCCAGCTTGGGGCCTCTTTCAAGTTGAAAATTTTCATTAGCACAGTAGCAGAATCTGCCTGTCAACGAGCTGATCGGTCACAAGGGCTGGCGGGATCTGTCAGCTGCAAAGCTCTTCCTCCCGCGAGTAGTAATTGACCATGTGACAGATGAGGGGATCTGCACTTCTGATAAAGTTGATAAACAGATCTGGACAACCTCTATGTCAGGAGATTTCAAGGTGAGAGCGGCCTGAAAGTTGGCTTGATCTCCAAAGCTTAGTCCAAGTGGGTGTGGCACCCCAAGTTGCCCCCTAAACTATCTCTGTTGACGTGGAAAATCATTCTCAAAGCCATCCCAGTTGAAGAAAGAGCTTAAGCCAAAGGCATCCACATGGCTTCAAAATGTGTTTGCTGCCAAGCTTCTCATCAGATCCACTCAGAAAGCATTGACCACATTTTCTCCTCAGGGGAGATCACATCAAATGTTTGGGATCACTTCCAACAACTTTTCCAGGTCCACTCCTTCAACCATGATCCAGCATTCAGTAGAGCAGCAAAATGGTGGGCTGCTGCAGCGATTTTGGGCCGTCTTCATTCCATTAGGGGCATTCTTCCCTCCCTCATTTCTGGGAAATATGGGCTGCTAGAAACGCCTCTCGTTTTGACAATTCCCCTCCTTCTGCCTCGAAAGTTATCTCAAATGTCCATCATTGGATATTCAAGATCGGACCTTCCCTCCCCTCTCCCTTGAATGTCTCCCTCTCTTCGGCCCATGACCTTCCAGAGATGGGGATTGTTGATGATAAATCATCTTTAAGGTTAACAAGGGTGTTCAAATGGAAGAAACTCAAACAGGAATGGGTCAAAATTAATGTAGACAGATCAGCCCTGGGAAACCCGGGCCCTTCTGGGGGCGGTGGTGTAGTAAGAAATGTTGAGGGAGATTTCCTGTTCGCGTTCACTTCAGGTTACGGCTTTGGAACCAACTCTCGGGCAAAGATTAGAGCTTTATGGGAGGGCCTATCCCATTGTGCGGATTTAGGCTACACCAAGGTGGAGGTGGAGAGTGATTCCAAGTTAGTTGTAGACATCCTCAACAGGAATTTTGCCCCTTCCTGGGCCATGGTCTAGTGGTGGACGAGGGTCAGGGACCTTATGTCGCAGTGAGACATTTCCATCAACCATGCCCCTACGGAAGCGAAGAGCATGGCGGACGATCTAGTGCGTAGAGGTAGCAACAGTCAGATCATATCCTTCTTTCGGACCTCTTCAAGACTCCCTAAGATGACCAAAGGCCTTCTTTTCCTAGATAGGGTCAGGCTAGGCAACTTGAGGAAGGATTGATTTTGATATTCTTTTTCTTGCTTTTCGTTTTCCCTTGGGGAGTAGCTGTGCATTTTCCTCACGATAGGCGGTCTTTTCCCACTTTTGATGTAAATTTTCCCCTTCAATGAATTCTCAGGAGTTATACTCTCCTGATTTTATATAAAAAATAATAATAATAATAATAATAATTTTTTTTTTTTTAAAAAAGGGCCTTGGCTTCACCTAGTTGAATTGGATTTATTTCAACCTTACATATCAAGTGGCTAAAAAGTCTCTGGTCATAGTGATCGAATTATTGTAATTCAGAATCCTATTGATTGGAGCCTATGACTCGGGCAAGAAACGGTATATTGCGATAATCTTTTGATTCAATATCAATCTACATCCAATGTTCCTAATACACCTATCATTTGCTCCATTTTTCAAATACGATCTTTAATGGAGCAACCAACTAGCATCATATACTCTTGAAACTCAAATTTTGTTGTTCTAATTTAAATCAACCACTCAAATTCCAAATTCCCCTAGTGGTCTCATGTACTTCATATGTAAGTTGAGCTCCTTGTACATGGTGTTAATAAGGACATTTCAAGCTAAGCAATTCCACTTACGTCACTTATTGTAATGTTCATCATAGCCCAATGTTCTACTAAGCTCTCATTTTCAGTAAATTGGTTCCTCTTAAACCATATCTAAAGTGTACGAAATGTTTTTCTCATGTAGATAGTATTTCAAAACACGAAACTAGCTTTCATAATTATTGCCATTAAATTTGTATCATTGAGTTGTCCAGCTATTAGTACTTTAGTGGTCATAATACATTGTAAAAACTATCACTACCTAATTACGAGTATTGACCCTTGTCATTAGCATTTCTACATATTATGCAATTTTCAAGTTACATAAGTAACCAATTCATCTTAAATGAAATCTAAAAATCTACATACCTAAATGGGCAGTACAAATCAATCAAGCTCTCTAAAATAAGATGAATAAGATGCTTCTCTAATAATCTATTTATATAATAAATGTAACCCTCTAGTATGGGTGCAGGCACCATTTGGTGGTTGGCATGAGCTCCCGCTCAAGTTATGCATAACCTTAATTATAAGGATAACTATAACAAAATTTTGAAGTTCTAATGTTAAATGAGGCATTAGTCTAATCACATTGAAAAGATCATAATATCATATATAATGCAATATCATAAGAATTAATGAAAGTAATGGTAATTTGAATAATGAAGTTAAGCATCACTAATAATCATCGGTATTCATCATGGATCCAATCATCACCATTAGTGATCCCCATTAATGATGGATCCAATTATCAACGTTAATCATTACGATTGATGATGGTTCCAATCACTAGCGGACCCATGATCAATAGTGATAGGATAATTAAAAAAGATTTTCATTCTCATGCACGGACACGTGCACTTAATGATAAATCATTAGAACTTGTTGGGCCGCACATTTCTTGACATGATAACATAAAATGTGTGGTCCCACCATACGTTATCATATTATATGACATTATCACAATATCAAGAGCTATAAATATGTTGGTTTAATTCAATTTTTTATTATGCCTTTTATTTGAATTTATCTAATTAATCATCAGTATCAGAGGAGATCTGGACTATTAATCACAAAAAGGACGACATCATTGGTAAGATGTCGACCAAAAAAAAAAAAAAGTCACTTTTCCACACGTGGCCTAAATTAGGCCACAAATGATCAATTATTGCCCCATAATAGGATACATATAATCTTAATAAAAAGTAACTTTGGCTTTTAACTGGGCTTATCATGCTTTATGCTTAGATGTGGGGCTCATATGTGCTATCCAGATGCCTTTGGATAGCTCATGATGGTCCTTACATCATTAGATATAAGAGAAATCAAATGATATTACAAAAATCATCTATATGACATAGTAAAGGTTGATGGGCCTAGTTTATATTTGGTCTATTTGTTAAAGGTAGTCATGGACTGGTCGACGGCGGGGTGCCCATTAGCTACCACTATTGAGGTTGGCCAGTGGTGGATCCCCCCCTCCCCCCTAATTTTATTTATCTATTCTCTCTCTTTCTTAGTGTAATTTTTCTATTTTTTAAATATATTTGAGAACTATTTAGTTTCTCTATTCTCCAAGTTAGCCTTGATATCTCTTTTCTATACCATCCTTCATGCACTGATATTATCTTGATCGATATAATTTTGATCTTGCTCAAAAAAGGATATGGAGACAAACGATATATTTAATTGAATAAACATTTTAAAATAATAGAATATTGGATTTCAATAGGCACTTTTAGTTCGATTGTAGATGCAAAGTCAATTAAATGTCCACCTTATGTCACTTTAATACCACTAAAAGTTCATCTGGATGGGTAAGTCTGCAAGATCTGATGGTCTATACAATATGGGGACCTTTGCTTAAAAGTTAAGATGGAGGGTGAAAGCCCAACGGTCCCCCCAAGCAGTACAAGATCATGGATGATCTTATCACCCCTATTATTTTACGATTAAGATATCCCCTAAATTAGAATCAATGGTTTAAATCATTTATAAGGCGAACCAGATGGACAAACGGATAATAATTTCTTCCCTCCTTATCTTGTCTTTGTAAACTTGTATATCTTAAAAAATTTTAGATGTTTTTTCACTAGGATATATACCACTTTTTTCGTGGAGCAAACCACCTAACTTTGTTGATAGATAAAAATAAGTTGTATACTCATTCAGATGAGCACCACAAAAAGAAACGAGCCTCACCTATCGTATACCAAACAAGACAGCCTAAAACCGGGCAAAAGAAATGGCCATCACCATCACACGCCCTCGCAACACAGGGCCTTCAAAAACAGGATAGCAACGACACCTTTATAGGCATAAAGAGAGAAGCCCCACAAGAACCTCCAACAAATCCCTCTTTAGCTCCCAGCAACTGTCGCAGCTTGAGAAGGACAAAGGGCAACCATAACACCCCTCTGCAATCAGATTGAGCACGTACTGCACAACAAAGACAGTTGAAAACTTAAGGTGAGAAAATCTCCTACACATATTGGACCGAACCTGCCAAACCTGCCTCCCAACTAGAAGAGCTCGCTCCCAACAAAAGCCAAGCAAACCACCAACACTAACTGCCAACCAACCTGAACAACAACATCATCAGCACTACTCTAGACAGAACCCGGCAACACAGCAACAGGATCATCCTACACTCCATGCCCCTCCACAGTCAGCCTTCCACCATCCACAACAGCAGGATCATCCTACACTCCATACCCCTACCACAATCAATCGTCCACCATCCATAGTCAATTCTCCCTCTCGAGACTTCATCTTCATCCTCAGCGGATCCTCTATTCTTACCATAGATTGATTTTCCAGCACGTGATCCTAAACTTGGATACTTTCATTCAAAGTCTCTTCCATGCTCTTAAGTTCATCAATGATCTTGAGCAATGTCCTTTCCTCGAATAACATCAATCTCTTTCTTCATATTAGAAGCCTTTTCGGTTCTTTTAAGGATTTTGCCATTTTTTTTTTTTTTTTTTGGGGGGCTTCTCAGAACTTGTCCTTGATATTTTTTTCAAGTTATTTCATTTGCACCCTCCACATTAGAAAATCCTGCTACTTAGGCCCCTGCTTCAGGTTTCTACTGACAATCCCTACCCCAGCATTGTGTAACACTAAAGCTCCCCTAATCATTCTCGGGAGATTAGCTCGGCTTGTATAAAGTTTGTTAGGGCACCCTTCGCTAGCCATCCTTGCCAAGGCATCCACTACCAAGTTGTCTTCATGGTATGTATGCTAAAATCTGAGATTAAGGGGGCGACACTTTTGATGGATGGCACCCAATTTGTACCAAATATTCCAAGGGCTAAATGCTTAGTGATCTTTGGCCGCGTCTGCTATGGTTTTGGAGTCGGTCTCGATAATAATGTTGAAAAGACCCAGATTGGAGCAAATGCCTAAGCCATCTAACATTGTCTATGCTTCCACAATGGTGTTCGATGCTCTCCCATAATATTTATGAAATGCAAAGATTAACCGCCCTGCATGGTCCTTGCAGACTCCCCCACCACCGCTCTCACCTACATTTCCTCTCGATGAACCATCAACTTTCAATTTCAACCAGTCCCTTTGCAGTTTGATCCGCTTAACAATAAGAGTTATGCTGTCGAGAGGCAGGGCGTTGCGTACTATCCCAAGTGCCTAAAGGGTGATGCTTTCCTCTGGGGAGTTCATGTCACTCTCTAGCGTAGAGGAGCCAGTAGAGAATGGTTTGATGATTATAATGTGAAGAAAAGAGGAAAAGATTGAGAGAGAAGGAGTAGAGTTTGGGAAAGATGTTGTGTTAGGGTTGCTTGCCCTAACACACAATATTTTATTATAATAGAGCATATATCACACTGCAGGAGGAGGAAAGTGTGCAAATGCATGTGTGTAAATGCACCACTAACCACATACACTATACACTAACATTCTCTATACTCCCCCTCAAGTTGGAGCATAAATGTTGATCATGCCCAACTTATCACGAACACGATAAAGAGCATCTCGACTCAAGGACTTTGTAAAAACATTAGCAAGTTGATCCCCAGATCAAACAAAATGGGTGATGATTTCCTTGTAAACTACTTTCTCCCGAATAAAGTGATAGTCAACCTCAATATGTTTGGTTCACTCGTGGAAAACCGGGTTACAAGCAATATTGATGGAAGTCGACCTTAATATGCTCCACCATTGCTTCTCATGCACACTCTGTCCTCCTTTTATGGCTTCGCCAAACCCAGAGAAGTTGTATAAAACTTGAACTTCTCTATTGGAACCACCTTGGTGAGCATATCCTCTGGATTCACGCTGGTGTAAATCTTCTCCAGAGTTAGCCTCCTTCAAGCACCTGTCGGATAAAATGGTGACAAACATCAATGTGTTTAGTACGTGAATAATAAACAAAGTGTTTAGCCAAATTGATAATACTTTCACTGTCACAATTAACTGGCACGGCCTCCTATTGAAGCCCCAATTGATTTATCATATCTCTCAACCAAACACCTTCTTTAAATGTTATTGTCACTACCATATACTCTGCTTCGGTCATGAAAGGAGACACCACAGACTGAAGCTTAGACATCCAACTAATTGCTCCACCCAATAATACAAATATATAAGCTAAAGTCGACTTTCTGGAATCCACACTGTCTGTATAATCTAAATCCACATACCTAACTAACTTGGCCCCCTATCTTTTAAAAATTTAAGGCGTAGTCTCTTGTACCTCAAATGTATCGAAGTAGCCATTTCACCGCTTCCCAATGTTGATTGTCGGGGTTTGACATGTATCTGCTCACAACACCGATTGCTTGTGAAATATCCAGTCTAGTACAAACCATGGCATATATTAAACAGTCAACCGCATTTGAATAAGGCACACGAGACATGTCGTGCTTTTCCTCATCTGTTTTAGGACATTGTTATGAGGAAAGCTTGAATTGGGTTGCGTGGGGAACACTGACTGACTTTCCTTGTTCATCGCATACTTTTTTTTTATGAAAATTTTCTCAGACGCTTAAAAATAGAGAATCACATACAAAATGTTCATTCATGTGTTCCATTATCAATTTACAACAAAAAATTTGACACAATGATCAATTCTTTCTCAGGGTATTCTGCCTGAGATAACCAAAGCCCACTCCTCTTCCTGTCTCTTTGAATATTTATGCCGAGAACCCTCTTTGTAGCCCCTAAATCTTTCATCTTGAATGTCCCGGATAACTGAGTCTTTAATACATCAATATAAGACATGTCATGACCAGAGATCAACATATCATCAACATACAATATCAGGATGATGAACTTGCCATCACTCAGTGTCTTGTAATATATACAATGATCGTATTCACTCCTAGTAAATTTCTGACTCAACTTAAAAGAGTCAAATTTTTTATACCACTACCTAGGCGACTGTTTCAGGTCGAACAATGACCTCATTAACTTGCAAACCTTGTTCTCTGCCCCTTTTAACTCCATATCCTTCTGGTTGCTTCATGTAGATATATTCTTCCAATTCCTCGTGCAGTAATACAGTCTTGATGTTCATCTGTTCTAGCTCGAGATCGTATTGGACAACCAGTGCCAACAGGAATCTGATAAACACTTGCTTTACAACCGGCGCGAATATTTCTGTGAAGTCAATGCCTTCTCTCTTAGCGTAACCCTTCGCTACGAAACTTGCTTTGTATCATCTTGTTTCTTCTTAAAGATCCACTTGCATCTAATTACTTTTCTGCACACTGGAAGCTCCACCAGCTCTTATGTGTTGTTCTTGTATAAAGAGTTCATCTCATCGTCCATTGCCGCCATCCACTTTTCTGCATCAGGCTCATTAAGAAATTCTTGAATAGTAGACGGGTCCCCCTCATCTATAATGAGGGCATATGCGATATTAGAGTCGTCCCTTTATCTTTCCAATAACATGCGATCTCGCGGTGGTTTTCTCCTTGGTGGCAGCTCCACCTCTTCCTATACCTCTGCGTATCTGTATCAACCTGAGTATTACCTATGTTAATCTGAATGTCCATGACCAACTTTACTGGTTCTTATTGATCCTCTTGATCATTCTTATAGAATAAAAAACCTTCATCGAATTTGACATCCCTACTAATAACAATTTTCCATGTGACTCAATCATACAGCCTGTATCCCTTCACAGCATCACCATAGCCAACAAGATGTACTTTTTAGCTCTATGGTCTATCTTATCTCCCTCAATTGACGGTACATGAGAGTAAGCTTCACAACAAAAAATACATAAATTTGAAAATTCCACTTTATGGTCACTCCATACTTCCTTTGTAATTTTACATTCAATCGCCGTAGAAGGAAAGTACTTCACTAAATAGCAAGCCGTGTTAATGACCTCAGTCCAAAGGTCCTTTTTTTTCAAAGAAATCTCCGTTTTCATTGATATAAAGGATTGCTTATAAGAATATCAGGAGAGACGAGACAAAAAAAAAGGCCCAAGACCCCCTGCTTTACAAGGGAGACACCTTAGAGAGGCCCACCCCATTGGGCACTCTTATCGTATGGAGAAAGAAGAAAGATTAAACAAAACGCACCGCCCCTAAACCTGCCCTGTCTAGGACGAGTTCCCCTCTAGAGATGGGAGGGAGGCTAGCGACAGATTGGAAGAAATTGACCTGTTGATTAACACTGCCCCAACGAGCAAGGCTATCGACCACTGAATAGTCCATAGGTCCTTGCCCAACCCAGCATTATGTTAAATGCAGTACGGTAAGCCCATAAAGCATCGGTCAATCAGATTGACCAATCCTTACGATCAGGGTTAACCGTTTTCTCCAAAATGTGTTTGATCTTCTTATTGAAAATCTCATCTTGCCCACTTGTTTTTGGGTGGTATGGAGATTAGGTAACCTAATCTCCCATCCCCGGCAACGACGCCAAAAACTTGTTCATAACCCCAAGTGTAGGGTCGCGATACGGTAATAATCTCAGTAAGACCGAGGTCGAATCCACGAGGACTGAACCTTGTACGTATTCTGAAAGTAATTAGAACTATAACTAGAAGAAGATGTAATCTAAATTAGGAGAATGTAGGAGAATAATGGTGAATTATTAAACTAAAACTTGTAAAATTCAAAGGTGAAAAATTAGGGTTTCCAAGGATCCACTTGTAGAGATCAAGAAGATCTATGCTTGATTCAAGAACGCAACTGGAATCAGAGTCTCATCTTCATCCAATTAGAAGATAATTCATTAAAATCCAAATTTAAACTTCCTTTGATCTAGTTTTCAAGAGATGATAGGAATGAGAATTAGAATTGATTCCATCACAAAACCATGCCCATGAGACAAAGCAAACAACAAAATTTAGCTAATCCACAACCAATCTAAAGGAATTATGAACGTGAGGAAGGGTTCCATCAACTAACCATGTCCATGAGACGATGGTGAACAATAGGGTTCCTACTTTCATAATAACAATAATGTAAAGAACGTGCTCAAAGCTATCGCAAATCCATTGTAATTTAAGTCACAACAAACCATAAAAAACTAAAAGCATTCATTATAATCAAACTAGAAGCAAAGATAGTTTAACGTAACATGAATCAAAGTCATAGAAAACACCCCATCACGCTACAAGCTTCACCTCTTAGCCCTAGCTAAGAGGTTTAGCACATCATAGACACGATGACACAAAAAATCTCTTAGAAAACAAAAACAAATAGGAAGAAAAGGAAGGAAAAACTCTTGAATCGGAAGCCTCTCCACGTTTTCTCTCTCCCTTGCTCCATCTTGTGCTCCACGGTCTAAGATCTGGATCCCCCTATGCTCTCTCTCTTCTCTCATTTTATAGGCAGCAAGGACGGTGCTGGAAATCGATGGAGAAGCTCCTAGAGAGCTTTTTACGCAGCAAGCAGCGTGCGTAGCAGGAAAAACGCAAACGACTTGCGTTTGGATGGGGTTTGCGGGACACTGACCATTCTGAACTTCGAATTTTCTCCATGGTTAACGTTGTGGCCACCCTCTCCCTCTTCTAGACGATCCGAATCAACCACACGATCACGATCTTGATCGCAGAGCAGCCCACGGAGGTTGGGTGCATCCGGATGTGTAAAAAAGGAAAGTTCTTACGCTGAGATGCTCGGTGGGCCCCACAGTGTTGTATTAGAAGAAATCCACCCCGTCCATTGGATTCCTAGCGAGATTTCAGTCGGAAATGGGTGGTTTTGGTTGAGTTTTGGTGCAGCCCACTGTATCAAATCACCCCACCGTTCATCCTGCGTTTGACGATGATCTGCATGTGTACACGTGCATGGGGCCAAAAAGACTCCATGGGTACGGTCGTGGCCACCCCCTAGATCGAATGGACGGCTCGGATCAATCATCTGAGTCGTGATGGTGGGCCATGACACGCCACGACGTCTGGACGTGCGAACACTATGCGTAAACGTGGTACGGTCGGGTGAGAGATCTGATGTAACTCGCGTGCACGTGTGTTGTGCACATGTACGTCCCCAGGTGGGTTCCACTGTGATGTTTATGAGAAATCTACTCCGTTCATCCGTTTTTCATATAATTTAAGGGGTTGAGACCAAAATTGAAGCATATTCAAAGATCAGGTGGGCCCCAGAGCAGTGATTTATGGGTTGATTTGTCCATTGGGCCACTTCCACAAAGATCCAATGGCTGAAATTTTATATGTATGGTTACTTTATAGTCCTTAGGCCATATATAAAGTTTCGATCCAAACGGATGGTGGGAACCTTTTGATCTTGCATTCAGGACGATTTTTAGGCCTCTTTGCTTTCAACCACTTGATTTTCTCGGATCTTTGGCATGTGAATTCCTCAATATCGGTCTCCTAAGATCTGTCCCTTGCCTTGGTGATTCATGAGCATCAAATCCATGCCTTTAACACTCTTTTCAGTCCAAGCTCTTAAATTCACCTTGCAACAAAAACATGATTAAAATATGACGTTAAACATTATCATGTACATAAAATCAGGTAATAACTGGGGTCTAATATGCAATATTTGACCCTCAACATATTACTAATCATTCATCAAGCTCTCTCCAAGAGAGTCCAATTTATTCGCTCAGCCACACCGTTTTGCTCGAGTGTATGGCGCACTGTGTTGTGCTTAATGATCTCTTCATCCTTATAAAATTGATTAAAATTCACTCGAAGTAAACTCACCGTCATTATCTGTCCTTAATACATTTATCTCGCCCTGACTGTTTTTTCACCATGGCCTTCAATTGTTTGAAATTGGTGAAAACCTCGAATTTATGTTTCATGAAATAAATCCAAACTTTCTGGGAGTTGTCGTCAATGAATGTGATAAACTATGACGACTCTCCAGCGGAAACCATGGGTGACGGCCCCCATACATCAGAATGCACATACTCAAGCACACCCTTACATACATATTTTTCAGATTTAAAAGATAACCTAGACTGTTTACCATATATGTAATGCTCGCATATATTTGAATCAAGACTTATAAACCTAAGAATGAAACAACGATCAAAAAGTACCTTCATGCCCCGCTCGCTCATGTGGCTTGGATGTGCATGCCACATACGTGTAGACGTGAAATCTGCTACAGCCGCTGCAACTCTACCTGTTGAAGTCCTCCCGATTAGCCTGTAAAGATTTTTGTGCCTCTGTGCTCTCATGACTTCAAGTGCACTTTTTGAAACCAAAACTGGTGAACATGCACCCTATTACTTCGAGTGCACCAAGAGAAATCAAATTCTTCTTCATGTTAGGAATGTGTCTCACTTCAATCAAGGTACACTCTATTCCACCAAACATCTTGATACGGACAGTACCAATATCCACAACATTATAGGCATTGTCATTGCCCATAAATACATGTCCACCATCGCACTCCCTGTAACTGGCGAACCAACTTCGATGAATAGTCATGTGATATGAAGCCTGTATGTCAAGAATCCACTCATTTCTACGATCATCATATAGGTGTTCGATCATAGACGCTGACAACACATCACCTCCGCTTGTCTCTTCATCAAACATAGCAGTATTGGCCTCCTTGGAAGAAGACTTTGTATTCTCTTTCTTTGCCTTAAGATTTGTATAATCTTTCTTCATGTGCTCTGGCATCCCACAATTCCAGCGCTTTAACTTTATATTGCCCTTGCCCTTGGATTTGGATCTTGATCTAGAGGATCCTATATCATGCTCAAAATTTCTACCTCTCATAAACAAAGCATCGGTAGAGGCCCCCATGCTACCGTTCTTCTTTTTCATTGCCTTTCCCTAAAGGGCTGAGATAAGGGTATCAACACTTAGGGTCGTGTTACCGGTACACAAGGTGTCTTTAAAAGACTCATAAGAAGCAGAGAGAGAATTAAACAAGATACATGCCTGATCGTCTTCATTGACCGTTACCTCCACATCCAGTAAATTTTAAATCATCTTGTTAAATTTGTTAACATGGACTTCGACATCTCCTCCCTCTGCCATCTTAAAGTTAAACAACTGCAGCTTCAAATGTTGGCGATTTTCGAAGGACTTCTTAACATTGTCCTCTAACTTCACCCACAAACTTGTTGCAGTTTTCTCCCTCAAGACATTATAGAGAACCTCATCCAATTTCTTCCATTCATCATCATCCATAGATTCGGGTCACTTCTCAAGGACCTCATCCAATCCTTGTTGAATCAACAGGCTAGTCATCCTGACCTTCCATAATTCAAAATTTTTTTTTTCCAGAGTATTTCTCAACATCAAACTTAGGATTGACAGCCATTGATACTCACTTTCAAATTCAAGCCTGTGCCCCAAGGATATCTTTGACACCACTTGTTGAGGGACCGCGAAAGCACACAAAGATGAATAAAGTAGGGTAATTCAATCGCACCAAGAAAGCACAATGTAAACAATTCCAATTTTAACGTGGAAAAACCCGTTCGGGAAAAAACCCCCGTTACCAAGCGATAGATATCACTATGAAAGTAAAAAATTACAAAAGTAGAGAGATTACTAGATTCAAACAACCACAAATCAACCCAAGCTACACCCTTGAAACCCTAGAACAAATTAGAAAGCTTTGAAATTTCCTCCCAATCCCGATTACACTCAAATATATAGCCTTTGGAAGAATCATAATCAGAATAGGAAACAAATCCCGCCCTGTTTCTGAAGGATTTAAGACTTTAAAAACAATAGATCATTAGAGAGAGAGAGAGAGAGAGAGAGAGAGAGAGAGAGAGAGAGAGAGAGAGAGAGAGAGAGAGAGAGAGAGAGAGAGAGAGAGTGGGGCCTAAGGTAGCCATTAGGGCCCCATTTCCTAAGATGCATAAAAGGAAAGATCACGCAATTCCGTAAAGCTTCCTATATTATTCTATGTGGCCATCCATAGGGCCCCCCCCTTTTTTTTTTTTTTTTTTTTTCAAAAAAGGAACTTTCTATTCATGTATAAAGCAGAGGAGCTGTACAGAGAAAAGAAGGGCCTCCCAGCAAAAAAATCGAGGAAGGCCCACCAAAAAACCCGAGGCGGCACCGCCTACTACAACTCACGCAGGTATCCTAGGCCTAATTTGTCCAGGAAAAGAAGGCCTTTAATGATGTCAGGAAGATCGGATAACGAATGGAAAAGACGATGGGACTGGTGACTACTACCTCTCCTAGCCAAACCATCAGCCACAATGTTAGCTTCTCTGGGGAAATACATGATTGATACTTCCATGGCTTCCATGAGGGATTTGATTCTAGTCCACCAATACCAAAGAGTCCAAGAGATGCCCTCCTTCTTGTTTAGTGTGTCCACGACTACCTTGGAATCACTAACGAGTTCCACCTTTAGGAACCCCAAATCTCTGCTAATTGACAAACCCTCCCAGATTGCTTTTGCTTCTGCCCTGCCATTTGATCTGAAGCCATAACCTGAGGAAAAGGCGAACAAAAAATTACCGTTGCTGTTCCTGGCAACACCGCCACCTCCCGAGCTCCCAGGGTTGCCCAATGCTGACCCATCTACATTTAGCTTGATCCATCCCTCGGTAGGACGAGACCATTTCACCAATCTTTCTTGTTTTGGGATTGCCGCCTCCCCTTGGAGGCCCAGAGCCAAGGCAGCTGAACGCTTGACTGAGTGATGAAGGGAGAGGAGGGGCGCTAGCACAAGAAACCAACGATTCACCCTGGAGATAGTTTTCGTGGGCGAGACAGCCACCCCCTCCATGCGGGCTGAGTTTCTGGCCAACCATAACTCCCAGAAAATAATCGAAGGAGTAATACCAGTGAGAATGAGAAAACGGTCTCTCGTTGCGGCCTTAGCCCACCAAAAAGAGGCCCTGCTAAAAGCAGAGGTGTTCTGGCAGCTGGGAAAGCCAAAAAGACCCCCAAAGTGCATCCATAGGGCCCCTTAATTAGAAGGTTGTTTTGGTTGTCAACCATCTACTATGTATATATTATAAAAGTGAGCAGCTAAAATCTCCACCATCCTCTCATCGAATGGGATAGTACGCAAAAATCTAATTACATATTATGAAGTATACTACTGGATTCATTGTAAATTACAAAAACATCATTTAGTTCGATTATAAAATTCATCTCATGTCATCAAACAATGCAAAGTTTTATCAATCTCAAAACAAGTTGCATTTGTCCCTTGCCAATTCCAAATTATATAGTAGAGAATAACATTCACTTTTTTTATGTTAGTTAGTGGAACATAATTGAATAACACAATACTCTTGTATTGGAATGTATTCGAAATCTATGTTGTCACCACTCAAGTAAGATAGGTGGAATATCCCTGGACAATTGATCTGACAAAGTATGATGGATGATAAATGGACACTATTATATTGCAAATGTCGCATATATCTAGCTGAATTTATTCTGTCCAATTCATGTCCCAATTTAGATGGCTTGTAAACCCAAAAGTACACTGATTCGAGTTTTTAACTGGGAAAATGATGGGCATTAATGGTCGATCAATTTGAAAATTGCACTCAATCAAAGGTTAGGATAGATCAATCGATTTCCTTTTTGGATAGTGGTGACCACAATTTGAATGATTTTAAGTTAATGTCTACTTTGCATATAATTTATGTGTCATTGTGTATCAAGTATCACACCCTACAAGAGCCTCAAATAACTTCCCTTATCCATTCACCTAAGCAAGGTCGGTCAAATTCCCAATGCATCTAAATGTAGGGAATTATTGTACATTATTCATACATATATTTATGGCCCAATGATGAAACATGCGGATGCATAGAGCTGAATAATGTTATAATCCTAAGTTTGCACACCCAAGTGCAGGTAGCGAAATAATAAAGTACTCAGTAAGACCGATGTTGATCCACATAAACTGAGTAAAAACAGTGATATAAAGCGAATAGAAATTTAAGTCTTCCCATTAGGGTGAATCAGAATTTGTATAGAAATAATCAATAAACAAAGAACTAAGGCGTTAGGGATCCACTTTTGATAAATCTTTGCTACTAATTCGTCAATTCAGTTTGATAACTCAATTGGAATTGAATAATAATTCCTTCCAATTAAAAGATAAAATAGTTAAATCAATAATAATTTCCAACAAAAGTTATGAATCTCAATTGATCAATCTTTCATGAAGAACAAAGTAATCGATCCAAAGGATTTCCAAACATCTATTGTACCCGGAGTTAACAATAGATTGATGAAGGGATTTTATAGATCAATACTTTCACCAATATTAAGAATTCAATCAAAACAATCATAATGTATCAATCAAACCATGATCATTAAATTAAACACGAATTAACAATAAAAATCCATTAAAAGCTTCACCCCCTAGCGTTAGCTAAGAGATTCAACCATAGCTAATTAAAATAATCTCAAAAGAATAATAACATAAAAATAAAGTAAAACCAAAGGTTGGAGAAGAAGAACAACATTAAAGGTTGACGAAGACACTCCCCTCTCACTTCCTCAAAAATACGAAAAGAAACTTGAAAATTCATAACTCAAAATTATTTTAGAAGAGCAACTCTGTATACTCATGTATCATTAAAGCGACCCAAATAACAGAATTCTAAGGCACAAAACTCTTGTGAATAATGACAGACTAAATTTCAGTCTAGATTCCAGTACACTCAGTAGATAATTAAAATACACGTTCAAATCACTAATCAACCAGTGGAAAAAGTTCCAAACATTGAGTACCATAGTGTTTAGTGAATTCTAACTTTACACCAATAGGAGTTCTGTTCTTTATAGTAATGGTAATACCAATAATCACTAAAAGCGACCAGATCAATCAAAGAAACTGAGTCAAAGCCTCACTAGTTATCCAGTAGAAATTCTATTTTTTCCACATCGAGGACTTTCATACTATTTATTCTTCTTATTTTTCTTCTTTCATAATATTAATCATTCTTTATACTTTAGAGACTCTTCTTTTTTTTGTCTTTTTTCTTTTTATATTACATTATTTTCTTTTCTTCAAGACAATAGGTAGCCCTTTTCGATATACTTAACATTAACTTTTCTCCTTCTTCAAGATAGTCAAGGTTCAACAGGCGTAGTTCCTAACACTCTAGGCAACTATTAGGTTAACAAATACAGTATCAAACTTAGACCTTGGCTGTGTAAGCTACATGTGAATTGTGAAATTAATGATTCATTGATGTTTACAATTTCCATCAAAAAATTACTGAAAATAACTCATTTTTAATTTTTGCAAGTCTCCTAGTTTCTAAACTTTCAAAATTCATATCACCAAGTTCCTTATCATGCTAGTGTTCAAACTACCTTAACGTTACACAAATACCTAAAAATCAACTTGTAAAACAATTTAAAAATTATAGACTAAAATAACAAAAGATTGAAAATTTGAAAAACTCTCCACAGAAAATCCACCCCTAACCTAAATGATATATTGTTTAGATATTCATATAGACAGGAAGATGAGCACGCTTTAGGTTTTTTTTTTTTTTTTTTTTTTTTTTTTTTTTTTTTTTTTTTTTTTTTTTTTTAAGGTGGGTCAAGCCACCAAAGTATATTCAAAAGAGGGAAATGTACAGCCTTTCAAGCCGACCCCGACAAAAAGATTTGGGCCTGGCCTATCATATAGCAACTCAAACAACGGCTAGATACAGCAATAGAAAAGGAAAGAAAACTTCACTAAACATGCTTTAGTTATTATAGGTAGAATACCTTGAAAAGGTGTTGATCGAGTATGGGATGGACCAAGCAAAGCCGGTGAGCGTTACCCACGTGGCTTACTTCAAGCTTTCCTCAGAACAATATCCCAAAACAGATGAGAAAAAGCAAGATATATCTCATGTGCCTTATTCAAATGCGGTTGACAGTTTAATGTATGTCATGGTCGGTACGGGACTGGATATTTCATAGGCAGTCGGTGTTGTGAGCGGATATATGTCAAACCCCGGCAAGCAACATTGGAAAGCAGTGAAATGACTACTTCGATACATTCGAGGTACAAAAAATTACATCTTAACTTTTGAGAAAACGAGAGAAAAATTGATTAGGTATGTGGATTCATATTACGCAGGCAGTGTGGATTCTAGAAAGTCAACTTCAGGTTACTCGTTTGTACTAATGGGTGAAAGTCAACTTCAGGTTACTCGTTTGTACTAACGGGTGGAGCAATTAGTTCGATATTGAAGCTTTAGTCTATGGTGGCTCTTTCCACGACCAAAGCTGAGTACATGGCAATGACGTAGTGTTTAAAGAAGGTGTTTGATTAAGAGACATGACAAATCAATTGGGGCTTCAAAAGGAAGCCGGTGTCGGTTAACTATGTTAGCGAGAACGCTATCAATTTGGCTAAAAATTTTGTTTATCACTCACGTACTAAACACATTGATGTTCGTCACTATTTTATCTGACAGGTGCTTGAGGAAGGAAGCGTAACTCTGGAGAAGATTCACACTAGCATGAATCCGACAGACATGCTCACCAAGGTAGTTCCTACAAAGCAGTTCAAGTTTTGTGTGACTTTTCTGGGCTTGACGATGGTGTGAAAAGAAGACGAAGTGTGCATGAGAAGCGTTGATATAGCTATGATGCAAAGCAGAGATAAGAGAAGAGGATAGGAAGCTACACGTTTGATGATTAAAGACATGGTGGAGATTGTTATATTTGATGTCTTTAATCAAGTTTTATGTTTCCTTTCCCATTTGGGATTCTTCCCAATTTCCTTTTTCGTTTGGGATAGGATTCTTCCTAGTTTCCTTTTTCGTTTGGGATTCTTCCCAAGGCTATATATATGGGTGCAAACAGGATTTGAAAACATTCTAAGGGTTTTCAAATTCATCCAAGGGGCTCAAAGGGTGTAGCAAGGGTGAGATTCGAGGTTATTCAAATCGGATAAGCTCTTTCTCTTTATAATTTTGCTTTCGTAGTGTTCATCTGTCGCTTTGTGCGGTAGGTTTTTACCGCAAGGGTTTTCCACGTTAAAATCTATGTGTACTTCTCCCTTTTGCTTGGTCCTATTGGGTTGCCATCCTAGATCCACCTCTATGTGCTTCCGCGATCCCCCAACATAGATGTCTAAGTATGGCAGGAATTCGAGTGCTAGCATTCATAATAGGTTGCATGTCCAAGATAATGAAGTCTACTAAGAAGTAGAATTGATTGACTTGTACAAACACATCTTTCACTACCCCCCTCAGTATCTTCACAAAACGATCAGCAAGTTGTAGAGTTCTTTTGGTGGGTTTTAATTCACAAAGTTCCAATTGTTTGTATACCGATTAAGGTATGAGATTAACACTTGCCCCCAAATCGAGAAGTGTTTGTTCAATCTAGAAGTTTCCTATGATACAAGAGATGGTATGACCACCCAGATCTTCGTATTTTAGGGAAGTGTTCTGTTTGATAATAACACTAACTTTTTCCTTCAAAAAGTCATTATTTTGTATGGTTAAGATCTTGCTTAACCATACAAACATCTTTGAGAAACTTCGCGTATGATGTTATTTACTTAATGACATCCAACAACGGTATTTTGATATTCACTTGATGAAAATCTTCCAAAATATCTTGATTATGAACCAAAGCTTTGGATGAGAGCATTCGTTAAGGGAAATGGGCTGCCACTTTTTGACCAAGCTCTAGCTCTTTTCATGCTGAACATTACTAGATTTGTCATCGCTCTTAGATTTAGAGGATTCCTCAAATTTTTTAACCTTCTTAGGAATATCTTTTTCAATCACTTTACAACTTTTAAGGCTGATGACAAATTTAGCGTGCTTGACATGAGGGTTGGAAGAATTAGAATTAACAGCCTTTGGGATTTAGTCGCGGTTGGGTTCGAAAAGTCCATTTTCCTCCAAAATTGAAGAGTAACTCAATTCTCTCAACTAAAGACTTGAAATCTTGCAAGGTTTGCATGATGCTCCGATTTATTTATGTTTGTCCATGCATGAATTCTTACAATGTATCGTATAGGGTCTTCTTTGGTCAGGGCACATAAGTGGTACTAATAGAGGGCCCATGAGGATTACTTCCTGCATTAGCAATAGGTCCAATTTTCCAACTGAAGTACTTTGAATAGTTCCACCATTTAGGATTATATGTGTTTGACATTGGGACACTATAGGACCCTTAATAAGCATTCATGGCATTGGCTTGATCATACAACACTTACTGAAAAGTGGGGATTGTATGACAATCCTTAGTCAAATGTGCATTGATCTCACAAATACCATAAGCAGTTTATGCAGCTTCGTTGATTTTAATAACGTCTACTTTCCTCAATTCCATGGCCTCTACTTTTCGAGTGGGACCCGCTATCTTTGCATTCATATCACCATCTTTGTTAAATATGTACATTCATCCTTTCTCATTGGGCACGGGCTTGGTATTATTCATTTTATTTGATGTATCACATGATTAGGTATTCTCAACTAGAAAATCAAAATAATCCTAGGCCTCATTGGGATCCTTAATCATAAATGGTGACGAACAAGCTAATTACTCATCATTATTCGTAGTCATGAAGTGGGCAAGCAAGAAAGAGTTCCTTAAACCATTCTCACTACTGGAAAAAGGTTTCATTCTCCTTTTAGGAGAGGTTCATGGTGTTGCGTCTCAGCGTGTTGGTTTTATAAAAAGAGAAAAACTTCTTGAGGAATTTCCTAGTCATCTCAGCCTATGTCCCAATGGTTCTACGTAATGCAGGGGCATTTTCACACTGGACTCAAGTGGGGTCGCCTGTTGGATGCAAGGGCACACTCGAGGTGGGTGATCCATACGATTTGGGACCCACGGGGGAGGTCTCGTGTTCGAGACTCCTTACCAGGGTTGATTAATGCGCATTTCACACCGGGCTTGAGTGAGGTAGCCCGTGGGATGCGGGGACACACTCGGGGTGGGCGGCCCATGTGATTTGGGGCCCACGAAGGGGGTTCGGCCGAAGTCCTAACCCATGAGATGTGGGGCCTGGGCTATGAGATAAAAGGATTAATTCGTCATACTCTAACAGTTTGAGCTTTTAGAGCAAGTGGTTAATTGTCCTGCACACTACGCCTCAAGGAGTGTAACCATGATTTCGCCCTCTCCTTCAAGGAGAAGGGAACTAATTTCATTTTAATAACATCTTTAGAGCCGTTGTTGTAATGTAATAACTACAATTTCATCGAATTCCTTGAGATGGAAATATGGACTTTCAAAATCCAAGTCTATGAAATTGGGAAGCAACTGGATTACTCCAAGTCTGAAATCAATGTTGCCCGCATTCATAGGAAAAACCATTCAAGACAGTGTGGTTGTTCTCGTAGACTGTAGGTAATCATGTAATGTCCTCACTAGTGGCACATTGTGCACTTCATTCTCATCTAGTTCAGTTCATTCTCAGCCATGGTTACAGATCAATCACAAGTGCATGGCATTTTCTAACATAGTGATCGAAAACCCTTCAACTAAAATTTCTTCACTTAAAAGACGCTTTGTGTGATCAGGAGTCCACTTGGGCATGAACATACAGAAAAGCCTAGAATTAATCTAAACCATAGAAAGAAAAAAAATAAAATGACTATCTACGAAAACAATCACAAGAGAATGAGGGAAGGATGTTATTGGTGAAGAAGAAATGTGATTGAAAAAAAAAATCCAACAAAAAAACAGAAAATGTTAGTAACAACAAACAAAAAATAATAAAATTAACCTACAAAAAAAAAAAAAAAAAAAAAAAAAAAAAAAAAAAAAAAAAAAAAAAACCCTACAAACAGAAATCTTATGAACAAAACCTATCCTAATGTGTTCTTAACACCTAGTCCCTGGCAACTGTGCGAGAAGCTTGGTACAATCCTAACATTGCACACCCAAGTGCGGGTAGTGAAGTAGTAAAGTACTTGGTGAGACCAAGGTCGATCCTCAAGGACCGGGTAAAAGCACTACTAGAAAATGAATAGAAATTTAGGTTTTTCCGGAATTTGCGTAGAAACAATTAATAAATAGATAATTAAGATGCTACGAATTCACTTTTAATAAATCCTTACTACTAATCCACTTTTAATAGAATTAGAATGCTGTCTGCGTGAGAAATTATTAAATGGATTAGCACCCATTTTGGGGTATTGTCAAACAACGTGTTGGATGCACTCCACAAATCAACATTGGCTTCATTTTGCGAGTCTCCCAAAATGAAACTAATATCGATTTCTGGTGGAGAAAGCAGGTAAACAGAAGCTAACGTACTACTAATTCGCTTATTGTTCAGAAAATGCACTGCTTTCACTTCATCAATGTTCTTGATTTTTTGTATTGGAATGTTTTTTTAACCATGAATAACTTGTTTTATACTCTTTCACTTCATCAATGTTCTTGATTTCTTGTATTGGAATGTTTTTTTAACCGTGAATAACTTGTTTTATACTCTTTTCCTTTTTGTAGCATGTTAAAAACATTGGAGAGGTATCAGAAATGCAACTACGGAGCACCAGAACTTCCTGTCTCGACAAGGGAGACTCAGGTAAGCAGATCCTATCCACATCTCTCTCTCCGTGTTTGAGCTTGTAACCTGGATTCTGTATATCTCCTCCGTACACATGGCGGATCCATCAGGTGATCTGAACTATTTATTTGATGGGCCATTGACCAAAAGATCGAGTCGGTTAGAATACTTTAGACGTCCGATTCGTGAACTGGAGATCAAACCGCTATGACTGGCTTTTGGGCCACATGTGCCATATCTTGTAAGCCTTTATATATCACGAGTGGGTATCGGAACTGTCAATTAATAACGCCCCAAAAGTTTTTTAATTGAAATTTGGGACGACCAAAAATAGATCATAAACTGTCAAACTTTTAATTGAAATTTGGGGACGAACAAAAATATATCAGAACTGTCAAATTTGGGACGATCACAAGCTCTAAAGCTGTTGGGATTGGGAAGCATTGCTATACTCCTTTATCTTGGTCTTTTAATCAAACCGACCAAGATCTCCCCTTGTTTTACTCTGCATCTCACCAAACCTCACCTCGTGAGTCACCCCGCCCCAGTTTAGAGATCGATGCACCTGCATCACAACTAGACGATTAGGTTTATCACATTAGTAAGCTTTCTTGACAATGGCCCATTCCTGACATGGCCAGCGTGATGAGTAGCTGGTAGAGTGCGTTGTCACTTTCTCACGTGAGAAAAGAACCATTGCACTGTGTATTATGTCCAACAGACACTAAAATAGTCCCATCGATCATTACTGACTACGCATCGATCACACCCTTCAATCACTTCCAGATCAGATGATCAGATCCATTCATATGTTGCCTTTCCTTTTCTTAGCTGATTTCCAAGCCATGGGGTGATCATGACCATAGAAATATCTGATCATCTGATTTTTTTTCATGGTAGGCCATGAAATGATCAAAATGTAGCATTATATATATATATATATATATATATATATATATATATATATATATATATATATATATATATATATATATATATATATATTCCTTACCAGGTGTATAATTATCTTTGAGATTTTTCTCTGAAAATTCCTCGTAATATATTATATGAGAAAATGCCTTAAGAGGGTATATTCACTAAAACATTCTTTTAAAGGGGTAAAAAATCTAATTTACCCTTAAGGAATCGAATAATGCCCAGCCGACAAGCCGCTCTTACAGAATCGAATTGCATTTATCAAGCTATGTGGGCCTGCCATGATGTGTTTACAAAATCCACACCAACAACCATTTGCATGATCCAATTTAGTTGTAGATCTAAAAAAATCCCCATCCTTTATTCAGATGGACCAAATGATTGGAAAAGGCGCAGAGTGCAACATTGACTCAGGGATGAACTGCGATGAGGTCGATCACCGTCTTCCTCAAGGATAACTACTCCAAATCCACGAAGATTCTCTTCACTTTTCACATAGACTTCTCGAATCCACGAGAAAAAAACAAGGAAAATAGAAAATAAATTCTATAAAATTCATAATTTGATTGACATATGAATTAAATAAATGAGTCTACAACCTTTTAGATAGGGATACCAAGCCTTGAAGAAATTTTGGAATTAAAATACAACTAAAACTTCCTAAAAATCGTAAATTACTATAAATAGTAAATTTACTATTTATAGTAAGTGTCCTATGTGGCTTAACCACGTTATTCTTCTAATTTTTCTATACACTTTTCATGTTGGACACAACTCCTTAAAGCCCAACAGATGAAGAGTTACAATCAAACCAAAACTTACCAAGGCAAGATCATCTTTGCTTTTCACAGAATCTATGGCCACTCTTCAAACACTATGGCTGAGGCCCGAGCCATGTTAGATGGCATTAAGATTTGCTCTAACTTGGGTCTATCTAACATAATGGTGGAGTCTGATTCTAAGACCATTGCAGATTCGGTTAAAGATCCTCGATGTCCATCCTCGTGGAACATCTGGTATATTCTCGGCGAAATTCAGATTTATAGCCAACCCCTTAACCTCAACTTCAGCCACATTTTTCGGGAGGGGAATTCGGTAGCGGATGCTTTAGCCAAGATGGCTAGCGAAGGATGGCCAAACAGATTGTATACTGCTCGTCCCAACCTTCCCAGACTAGTGCGCGGTTTACTTGCCATTGATAATATCGGCATTGGGACCGTTAGGCGGCAATAGCTAGGGCCCAGATTATTCCTTCTGCTTTTCTCTTTTTTGAGGTTAGCTTCTCTTTTGTGCAGTGTTAGTTATATGATGGGAGTGGCCCGATCCTTTTTGTTGGGGCCCGCCCTTTTGAATGGTTGTAAATTTTCATATGGAATGAATTTCTCGAAACACCAAAACTTACTAAAAATAGTAAAAATGGAAATAAACATGGAATTTGACGGTCAATATGATGGAATCTCACAAATTCGGCATAGGCAACACAGCACGGTGATGTAGAGCGGGTCGCGGGCAGTTTCATGGCCAAGATGGATCAAAAAAGGTCCAATCGGAAGCGAAGGTGATTTGAACTGTCAAAACTTGAAACATACATATATCGCAAATCGAAATGAGCTATCAGACGTACCATATATGATTTTGGGGTAGGACGAGCTACTTTAGCCATCCAACCCCGCTACACCAGGTTGCCCACGCTAAATTTGCAAAATACCATCAGATCAACTATCGAAATCCCTTTTTATTTTCATTTTTACTATTTTTAATAAGTTTTAATTTCAGTATAACTCTTTATCCGTTGAGCTTTAGGAGTTGCGCCCAACATGAAAAGTGCTTAGAAAAATTAGGAGAACATCATGGTTCGAACAAATGGGACACTATTTTTGGCCAAAAACCATGCGCACTAGTAGACATCATGACCATCTATAAATAGTAAGTTTACTATTTATAGTAAGTCGCGATTTCTAGGAGTTTTAGTTGTAGTTTGATTCCAAAAATTCTCGCATGGCTTAATATCCCTATTTAAAGGATTGTGAACTCATTTATTTCATTCATCAATCAAATTACTAATTTTCTAGAATTTATTTTTATTTTTATTGTTCTTTTCCTCATGGATTCGAGAAGTCTCTAGGAGGAGTCCAGAGAAGCTCCATTGATTCGGAGTAGTTATCCTTGAGGAAGACGGTGATCAACCTCATCACATTCATCCCTGCGCCACATAGATAGGTTGGTTGGCTAAAGTAGATCGTCCTACCCCAAAATCATAAATGGTATGTCGAGTAACTCATTCTGGTTTGCGAGATATGCCTGTTTTAAGGTTTTGACGGTCTTGATGACTTCTACCACCTATCGGGCCTTCTCTGGTCCATGGTCGACATGAAAGTACCAGCGATGCGCTCTACATCAAACACTCACCCTCCAAAATATTTCCCTTACAATGGCCCATTTGAATCACAGTTGTTTTTTTTTTTTTTTTTTTTTTGGGCCACAGGCTTAAATTTTGGTGTGGAATCTAATGGATTAAGTGGATCTCAAATAATCATCATGGTAGGCTCTATAAAAAAATCAACGGTGGACTCCTCTCTCTCTCAATTGTTTCCTTTGATATAGCCCATCTGAATCCCAAGTTAGCCTGGTTTTTTGCCTTGATCTAGCATGAGATTACACATCTAATAGTCAAAATAGATTTCAATATATGGTGGACTTGCTCTTCCTTTCAAAAAAAAATAAAAAATAAAAAATAAAAATAGTCAAAATAGATTTTACATACACGTCATGATGGACTGGGAGTCCATAAAATTATTCCTTTCTTTAAATATAGAACATTTCAGGGCATGAGCCCATGGCATGTAGACATCACCAAGTTTTATGGGACCTACCATGATGTATGTGTTATATTGGCACCATCCATCCATTTTGAGAGATTATTTTAGGGTAAGATCCAAAAATTAGGCAGATCTATAGCTCAAGTGGACCACACTGCAGAAAGCATTGGAGATTGAGGGCTTTCTATTGAAAACCGAAAACTTATCAGAGGCCGCATAAGTTTTGGATCAAGCTAATATTTGAGTTTTCCTTTCATCCATGCATGTGCAACGTTATAAACAGGTTGGATAATAAATATCATGGTAGGTCCTAAAATCGTTTCAACCGCAGGCATTTTTGTCTCCACTGTTTTCAGTAATGCGGCCCACTCGAGCTTTGAATCTGCCTAATTTTGGGGCCCTGCCCTAAAATGATCTCAAGAAATGAATAGACAGTGTGGATATAATACACACATTATGGTAGGGCCCACAGAACTTGGCAGGAGGTCGGTGGTGTGTGGCATGCCACGCAATCCACTTCCTGACTTGGAGTAGTTTAGCACACAATTCTCTGTGGGCCCTACCATGATGTATGTGTTTTGTTCACATCGTTCATCCAATTTTTTAGATCATTTTGGGATGAGCCCAAAAGTGTGGTGGATCCAAATCTCAGGTGGACTACACCATAGTGGTTATTGCATTCCCACCACTAAAAACTTCTCACGTGCCACAAAAGTTTTGGATCAAGCGGTATTTGTGTTTTCAGATAGGCGACACCAAAAAAAGGGTTGGGAGAAAGACATCCACCTTTGAAATTTATTATGTAAAATCCCACTTAAACCATTAGATGTTATATGAAATTTAGTCATGAGCTCAAAAATTAAGACAATTCATAATTTTCAATGAGCTACATCAAGGGAAATAATTTGGACTTTGGGCATTGCCATATATATGCACGTTTTCTAATCCTAATTTGGTCTACCTGAATCATAGATGGGGATGGTTTTCCAGCCATACACTTAAAATTGGTTCACGCAGCATAGTCGACATGAATTTTGGAAACGCATCATCGTAGGCACGCACAACTTCATAGCCGACATGGAACTTAGGGGGGAGGTGACGAAAATGTCGGTGAGGATCCAATATGTAACTTTAAAGCATCTTGGCATGACGTAACACCTTATGAGGAATTTTCCGTAAAAATTCCATTATCTATTGTTTTCTAGAATTTGATTTAGACACAACGATCACTAAACCATTTTAAAGTGGGACACACTCAGGCAGAATCATTCACACGTGCATGCAATCCAGATGTACGGACGGCATGTCCAAGTATCGTTGGTCGCTATGATCGTCTAATGATGTTTTTGGTCTATACGCCCCACCTACTGTGGGCAGCAATACGTGTAAGCTGTGTACGGTGGCTGTGTATGGATGGATTGTCCTACTCTACCAGAGTAAGAAGGTTTTTGGTTCTAATCTCAGTGAGCGAAGATGAAAAAGCTGCTCCCATGAATTAGTAAAAATCAACGACGTCATTGCACTAACATCCCTCAGGAGCATTTGAGAAATCTACACAACAAATCTAGAATTTACGGAAAGCAGTCATTTTTCGCCTAGTTCACTAGCAGCCACACATGCCAAGGTAAGATGCAATACGGACATCATGTGGTCAGACCATGTAGATTACCCAGCCCACAAATCACGCCCTTCAAATCATCTAGCTTGGAAACAATCAGATTCCTCGATTTCATACAAAGTGTAGCCCGATTTATGGCCCATAGAATCCACAAAGGTTGCTGTTAAGACCTTCAAACAAAAGAACCCTAAGAAACTCTACACACACTCAACTGATCTGCACTCCAAACAATCTGACACCTTTCTTCTTTACAAATTCCTCCTTTTCTCCATCGACCTTTCTCCCTTCCCCATCCGACCCACATCCAGACCACCCTCCCAACCCAAGCTGCAACTCTACCTTCCCTACAACTTTAGGTGTCTCCTCATCTCCACCACCGCCGTCTCCACCTCCGCCATGCTCCACTCTGATCATGCAAAATGCCTTCTCGTCCATCAGCCGTTCTCTATATTCGCACCTGTAGAACGTAACGACGTCCTTCGCTTTCAGCTTCTTCTCCTTTACAAACCGATTCCACCCCCTTGTAAACACATAGCTCTGGCTACTCTTCCAATAACAGTATCGAAACTTCCACGACCGCAGGCTGTCGTCGAAGAACACCAGCTGGACATCGTCTATTCCGCTCCCGCTCTCATCTCCTTCCCTGATGTCTTCTGGAAGCTGCGGAAAGTACTTCATTGCGTGCTTCTTCGGTATCACTAGCCTGTTGAGCTTCCCGACATCACTCGGGGTCAGCTCCTTTTGAAAGAGTTGTCGGTACAACATCCCTCCTTGTTCGGCAGGGATATCCCTCAGGTCGAAATTGACATCTTTCGTCATGTTCGACGTTTGGGTGCAGATGAAATCAGCGAACTTGGACTCGTACGACCCATCCTTGATCATGTTCAGCACTGCATCAGTTGTGTAAAGGTCTTGGAATTTGGGTTCTTGGATGGTGAGGCTAGTCCATGGGAAGTTGCGATGAGAGTCTCCGCTTCGAAGCTTGATGGCCGCACTGTCGTAGGCCATGGCTGCAGTCTTCTCTGATTTGAATGTTCCCAGCCAAATGCGTTGGTGATTTGCGTAAATTTGCGCGCCCCAGTGGCCGTTTTGCTGCAGCACTACACCTTTGAATCTTACTGAGGTGTCAGAGTTGTCGTATCTTGTTCGTTTGATTGGGCGGATTGGGTTGTTGTTGCTGTTCGAATCAGAACCTTCCGCTGCCATCGCTGCATTTGAAATCATACTCACCATCTCTTCCTCCATTGAAGTCTTTTTCTTCACAACTAATCCCTCCATTCCAATCCTGCGAAGAAGAAAGAAAACCCATATTGAAAAGATTGAAATATAAGGGAAACCCCAATGTGCTTTAGAAAGAAATTACTCAACTCTGTCCAGCATCATCAACCAAAACGATTCAAATTGGAAGCAGCTGGTTTGGGAACCCCAACAATTATAAGGACCCTGGACGAATTTGTAGTGAGTCACCATGAGTTTTTAAGATGTGAAATGAATGCTTGCAATCATTGTAGGATGAGATGAGATGGAGGACTTACATTCAATGGAGAATAATGGCGTTCTTTGTAACTCGTAATAATATCAAGAACCGAGGAAAAAAAGGATGATGGATTTCTACGGAGAAGCAAAAGATGATATTTTAGCAGGTATGTGGGAGAGATGGAATATTAGATTTTGAGAGAGAGAGAGAGAGAGAGAGAGAGAGAGAGAGAGAGAGAGAGAGAGAGAGAGATTTTCTCGCATGAGAAACAGAAGGACGTGATATTTGGAAAGTAGACTATTTTAGAATAGGGTGACAACTCTATAAAACATCACCAGATTCTAGCGTATCTAATTATAGTGATGAGTATTAGCTAGATAACGGAAACCTTCCTTTTTATTTGATTTTCTATTAATTAGATCTGTCTCTCCCTAACTATACGCTTGTAAACCTCAGAAAGTCTGTTGAACATAGGAGCCGTTCATTGGGTGGCCACCAACATGTAGATGAGTATTACAAAGATCAAGACGTTGCACCTATCCGGTAGGCCGCCCTTGTATGGTGGGAACGGACGGTTTAAAAGAACTTGCTTGATGGGTGGACTGCTTTTATTATTTTTCTGGTATGTTCCACACACTTGCAAGTTGGCACGTGTGATGACATTAAAGGTGGGCTGGCTAGCCAACCTGTTCCTAATGTGCGCCGAAATTACAGCCTTTGATTTGTTGAAAAATTAAAAAATCTGAAATTCCCACTGTAGTTTCTTTAAATAGTGCTCTCATTACGGGCTTGATAAGTGCATTTTAGGCATTTATGCTTTTAAACTGCGTTGGTGGTAATTTCCAATCCTGAGCCGTGCCTTCTCATTGTTCCATGTCATTGCCGATGACACTACCTCACGGATGCGGATTTCATGCTCCTGCGACGGGAATCTACGTGGACCCAAAACTTACGCAAATCCAAAACTTAAGTAGGCCACGCGACAGAGGACTGAACTTCACTGTTGAAACAAGCGTTGGGCCACAAAAGTTTTGAATCAGGCTAATTTTTTTGTTTTCAGTTCATCCCAATAAGAATGACCTAATAAACAGTATGAATGGCGTATAAACATCACGATAGACTCAGGGAGATTTCAAAGGTAGGAATTTACCTACACACGTTTTCCTCACGTACGGCTCACTTGAGTTTTGGATTTAATTCATTTTTGAATCCCTGTCTTAAAATGATCTTACAAACTAACGAACGAAATAAATTCCGTTTAAACATCACATTTTCCTCAAGTAGAACACAATACAAAAAAATATAAGGAATTAACACAGTTACCACCGTGAGATTTATTTTCTATCTAATCTCCCGAGATATGTATGAAGGGAATATATATATATATATATATATATATATATATATATATATCAGCTTAGTCAGAGCCATTGTGGCCCCAAAAAATTTCCAAATGTAAACAATAAGAATTGATCGTCCATCATTGAAAACTTCTTAATTTGGGCCACAAAAGGCTCCGATCAAGCTGATATTTGTTTTTTTTTTTTTTTAAATTTATTTATTTAAGTCTGTGTTTGTCCCTAGGGCCTTTGTTCATAGCGGTGTGGGTGGTTTGCATATGGTAGGCGGTGCTCCTTTCCCTTTTGTTGGAGCCTGCCTGAAGGTTTGTACATTTGGTCTCTTTGATTTTAAAAAAAAATTTGGTCGTCTTAGGAAGGTCTGTGTGACGTTACCATCAGTTAGATAGTAAATAAACCTCACATTTGGTCTTAGGAAGGTTTCAACCCATTGCTTTCTTTGGTAGGTCAACTTTAGCTTTGGATGTGCCTCATTTTTAGGCCTGTGTTCTAGAATGGTCCAAAAATTTTGATGAATGGTGTGGATCTAACTAATAAATCATGGTAGCGCCAGAGAAGTTACACATCTTAAAAGTTGTGTTGCGCAATGAAGATGGGCATGTTGTGTGAGTTGGTGTGATCGGCACACTTCTAATTCAGGTTTGTTAGAGTGTAAACTGCTTCAATGCGTTTTGATTTGAAGGGACCTTCGTTGTCGACTGATGGGCCTCATCCAACGCGTGACGCTAGTCATATAAACGATTTGGATCGTTGAAGAATGATACTAGACGTTGGTACGGAGAGATGCACATGGGGCACTTTAATCAAAATCCTTATATTTATTAAGATTTAAAAAAAAAAAAAAAAAAAAAAAAAAAAAAAAAGGGCATGCCAAGCTCCCAGGCGTGTACAGACATGCTCATCTACAAGCCGGTGTATGTACGAACAGTGTATATGTAAAGATCCACACGCTAGCGAAGCCAGATTGTGCGTAATAAATGAATGGCTAGAAAGACGTTACTTTATACATTACACTGTGGCCCACCAGATGAGTGAATCAGATTGATCTTTTTGGATGAAACATCTAGGCAAAGTGACCCACCTAATGGACGAGTCAGATTTTGTATACATGTTAAATATTGGCACGTGAGCTGCTTGGAAAATCATCAAATACTGGAATACTTGGCTCAAAATACAAAGGTTCAGGGGATGTCCGTCCATATTCAAAGGAAAATATTTTTAAGTATCTAAGGTTTCAAACATTAGAGATAGAAGATTTTCTTTGTGCTAGAGCATGTACAATGCATGCTGGAACATGTGCATGGGTTGCCTTATTTTAGAATCCAAAGCTGCCAATCCAACAGATAGGATTGTCCAAACGAAGTGATATTTGTACTTTTTCCATCCGTAGAACATCCTCTCACTCTATCGTGCAACTGCACCACCTACGACAGGTCGTATGGGACAACTTATAATTTTCTTATGCCTTCAAATTCTCATTCCACTTTCGGCCATGAAACGAACGTTGTAAGGAATATATTCTCTATACCGGAAGGACATTTTTATATCAAGGTTTATGTTCTGTCTTATATTTTAATAATCATATATACTCATTTTCGTCCATTGATTTGAGCAGAGCTATCATCAGGAGTATCTGAAGCTTAAGGCCCGCGTGGAGGCACTACAACGGTCCCAAAGGTTAAACATTTGAAAGTTAATTATTTTGTTCAACATGGGCACCTCAATATCGTTATGGCTGTAGGCCGTGTCTGGTTGCACTATTTTGTTAAATTGTGATGATTAGTTCAATAGAGAGTAAATAATTGATTTCAACTTGAAATAAACATACAATTGCAATTTCAAGACTAGTCCAAGGAGTGTGTTTGGTTACACTAAATTTCATGAAATATCATGACATCTTGCAGCAAATTAGACTCATTAATCATTAAATATCATGAAATTTCACAATATGGTAGTGCCACCAAATGCACCCTCAGGATAGGAAGGTGGGTAAAATACAATTTTATTTCTACACTCCAATGAACTCATTATCGTGTAGTTATATTCAATTGCATATATATTTAAATGCAGATAGTTTAAGTTAGAGTTCCCAAATGTGTTAGTTTGAAGTATGGACGTTTGTTGAGCCTACACACGTCTACAAGGTAGGTCATGTACATTCCTTCAGTCACATGTGCTAACATCGCCGACAGGTGCAAAATCCAACCCATCTATCATGTATATCTGACCTTGTAGCTGTTCTGGCCCAAGAGTAAATATGATCCATTCATCAGCTGGGTGATAAGGGTAGAAACATTTCAATGCGTAAAAAAATTCAGTCAAGTGTTTTCGTTTCATCGGTGCATTGTCCGTTACCCTGTGACCAACCCTGCACTGGAAAACCTGATTCCAGGGCAAGAGAATCTACATAGTGGGTTAGCAACCTCTAATGAATGGATTGGATGTAGAACCAATGTGCCATGCTGGCTCCTTTGTGTGTGGGCCCGTTAGAAATTCTCTTGGGGTGATGAAAATTACAATCCTTTAATGTCTTTCATACGCTCTCTTTGATGTTTGCGCATGAAGTTATTATGGTATTTTATGTAAATGAAAACATCACATCATAACAAATCCATGGAAAATGATACTAAATTACTAGTTCGTTTTAGCATTTATGATTCTATGAAAATGTGGATGAGTGAATGATCAAAAGTGAGAGTTATCTCCCAGAAACATGAAAATATCCATTTCTTTTTTCTTTTTTCCTTTTTTAAGAAAATAGAAGAAAGTCATTTTTGAGGAAAATCATGGAAATGGAGGTCAATTTATACAGTTGCTTTTGTTTTCTCAAAGAACGGAACCACTACATACAAGAAAAACAATTTGGTTTCCACGGTTAGATTAGAAGATTCGAGCAACCCAAATAAGCCCCACGTAGAAACTCAAAAACTGCTATTGGAGCATATAGATCAATTTGTAGATGTTAAAAAATAGTAATAATTTGTAGGTATAGTGATGATATGTCCATTGAAAAGCATAGTGATAAAATATTATTGACCATGATTGTGATTGTTCATGGGACTCCAGGAATCTTCTAGGTGAGGACTTGGGCCCACTAAGCGGCAAGGAGCTCGAGACACTTGAAAGGCAGCTGGATATCTCGTTGAGGCAAATCAGATCAACCCGGGTAATCTTTTTTCAGTCTTTTCTTCAGTTATTTTTCTTCAAGGAATTGAATTGTGAAAATGCAGTTCATCCAACTGACAACATGTTTTCTAGTATTCAAAATGAAGAGCCCTTAAAATCAATGTTACAAATCTTGAAAGTGTATGTAACTTAGGATAGTTTTAAAGGAATTACAAGTAATCAGATTGCACGGTTGCTTGAATACTTGCATTTGCCCACAAGGACGTTACAGGCTAAAAAAAACAGCTTTCAGCTGTAATCTGAAACCCGATAAAATATCATGTTTCATATTACAAGTAAACTCTTTACAACTAAAAAGATATCATACATATGGTACATCTAATTCGTACATCATGAGAGGAAAAGATCATCCACAATTAAAAACTTTCAGAATGCATTTGTGGTGTACTACGATGGATGGAGGACATTCAAGACATGTGCGCATGCAAGCTTTGATGCTTTCTCAGGGCCCCAAAAAATCAAAATTTTTTTAATGTGATTTGTGATTTTAGCAGGATTTACCGCCCTGTATGAATACCTACTTTATATACTGTAAATACTTTATAAATTAGCCCAACACATAATCTGTTTAGCTTAAACAAATTACTACTTAAAAGCCAAAGAGAATAGCATATAGTAGTTTACACCTAAAACTTTTTTCAAATATAAAATGTTTACAACTTAAAATTTTACAGGCATCCAAACAACCCTCAGTGTGATGTAATTTCAATATGGACACGGGCCTTAGATATGAATGTGAAGGATCTAATTATTACTACTGGACCTCTCAGTATGGTGTAATTTATATCTGCACCTAGGCCTTAGATATGAAAGTGAAGTGTCTAATTATTGAAATTCATTGCAACAGTGATTTCAGAAGTAACTTTTAAGTAGCAAATGTTGGTTCAAAGGAAGTGATATTTTCTTGACAAACACATCCGGATACAAAAGTAATAAGAATCCAACTAATAAACAATGCCTCATTACCGAAATTCTGACATTTTATAATAAATCATGGTATTGGTACTTCACAGAGGAAGTCGGATATTTATAATGTTGGTAGAAAAGCTTTTTCTTCAATTCAGAAGTTTTTGGGTGGATGTCTGTTGTTTTCTATAATGTGGCCCACCTAATGATTTATAGATCAGATTTTGGGGCATCCCATCTTATCCTGGTGAGACTTACTTGATGAGTGGTTTGGATGACATATACACAGCAAAGTAGACCGAAAACAACAGTTAAAGCTAAATAAGTCCCAGGCATGTTAATAACCCTTAAACGCAGGTGTGAATAATAGTAGGAAAAAGCTCTTCTTATAGACATTTGTAGAGGATCCGGCAACTGTTCGTTTGCATGCATTGGAATTGTCTGCCATGGGCAACACGGATTGCGTGGTGCTTGCGATCATTACGGATTGCATGGTTGGGATCACCATTTGATGCCATTTCTGGACATTGGGCCATGATTATTATGACATTGAAGATGGACAATTCCAATCATTTTGCAAGTGGGCCATGGGCAATGCTTGCAAACGAATCGCTGGATAATCATTATGACAATGAAGATGGACAATTCCACAAGTAGGCCATGGGCAATGCATGCAAACGAACATCTTGTATCTACGTAACAAATGTCTCTAGGATTGGAATTGTTCAGAAATGGCTTCAAACGGGTGATCCCAACCATCCATTTGGACTGCACCAACCGATGGTCAGGATCTGCCATCCTTGAGAGAGCAACGCGAGTGGTTGTTTTCCATAATCTCTCTTCGTATTTCAGTGCACGGGCATAGAAGTTCACTGCAGTTCCTCGGCACACGTGGCTAACATGTTCCGTGTGGTAGTCCTATTTGACCCACCAGAAAACCAATGCCGATAGTTGAACTGTTTGCAACGTGTACGGTGGGAATGTAAATAGCTTAATTCATTATTAGAGTATCTCTCACCTTGGATTTTCTCCCTTTTTGCAGACGCAATGCATGCTCGATCAGCTTGGAGATCTTCAAAGAAGGGTAAGGGGAGAGAGAGAGGGGGGAGAAAGGGTAACGATTTGGTGAAGAGTATAGAAGGCTGCTGAAATAGGAAGATGTAGAATATAGAACGCTGCCGAAATAGGAAGGATGTCAAAGCATGAGGAAGCGGCATGGATTACTGGCTGGCTAATGCAAATTTCCTATGTCCCGCCTACAGGAACCGAGGAAGCTATGTGGGACCCACCTAGATTCCCTTGAGAAATCTACTCCGTCCATTAGTCTCTCAAGATCATAATATGATTATATACAAACAATGAAGCATGTCCAATACTCAGGTGGACCACGCCACACGAAACAGAGATGATTGGACGCCCATCATTGGAAACTTCTTGGGGGGCCACAGAAGTTTCGGATCAGGACAATATTTTTGAGTTACGTGAATCCGAGTGTTAATAACCATATGAACGGATTGAATGGCATATGGTAATAACCTTCCAGGGTGGGTGTTTCCATTTTCACTCTGTTTTGTGGTACACAAAGCTTCCGCCTGCGCGAACTTCCCGTTGGCGGGGGCATGGGCAATTCGCATCGCTAGCCAATCTGTGCCAAGCTCAATAAAGCTCATGCACACCCCACTCATGTGCCAGCATGGCACAGGTGCAAGATCCGTAAATAGATCTCGTCCATTCAGCATATGGGCCCCTATATTGGAAAGAGATGGATGGGTTTGAAGACTTCAGCCCAGTTTTTCAGAGCCCTACATTTTTTTTGCAAATGTGGTCCATCTCATGATTGGATCAACTCGGATCTTGGGCTAACGCATAAATATAGTGGTGCTCTTCTGACGGATGGATTGGATCTTGGAGTTATCGTGCCGAACTGGCACATGTGTGTCTTCTACACGAGCTTTATTTCACGGCGTGTGGACCTAGCAAAAGCTCTCGTATTTCCTCTCTCGCTAAGATAAGAAACTTCGATACTCTGGCAGATCGGGATGGTTGATACACATTTTCTTCGGAATACCATGAAGTTGTCAAAATGGTATATAGGTAACTAATTAGATCAAACCGTTCACGTTATGGTCGCCTTTTAGATTGCTCAAAACTACACTGAAATGATTGGGGAACTGCTAACGACTGTCGAGATTAATTCAACAAGCAAATGGCCATTAATCGGTGGTTACGATCATTCGATCAATCTGCAATATGGTTGATCTACCATCTAAAGTGGATCCCATAAATGGATGGTTTGATTTGAGTTTAATGTATGCAACGGGAGAGATCTGCGAGTTTCCTTAGCATCAACCATCGCGTTCTGGCCGACGAGATCTAATGTCCAAAGCCCTGACGTGGAGGATCGCCAACCATGGGCTCTAATGGTTAGAACTGGGACACGAGATCTAATGTCCAAAACCCTGCCACGCAGGATCGTCAAAAAGATTTTGTATAGATAAGACAAAATATAGATCGTTTTGCCGGTTCCACGACACAGAACTATAGCCGTTAGATGTGGGTTCATCTTCCGTGATCCAAACCGTTGATATGGGATCCTCACTTTGATAGGATCCTACAATGACGGGAACATTTGAGGAAGTCACCATCAGCTGCATGCCTCGTCGATTCAACGGTACGGACTATAGATACTGGACGCAACATCCAACGGCTGTAGTCCTGACCTTTCTTACTCTAACAATGCGTTTCGTTATGGTACGGTGGCAGGTTTCCACCTCCCTATCGTATCCTTAGAGTATGATCTGAACCGTTCATATTCTCCTTTGAAAATGAGCCATTAGGTATCATGTGCATTCACGACGACCCTTTCTAGGGTTGTAGTAAAACATGGCCCAAAAAATGAACGATTCGGATCATCATTTAAGGAACGGCTCCACCGTCGGAGTGAACTTCATTTATTTTTTCGGATAGACGTTATGAAATCTTCCCTCCCTTTTATTACTCCTTCACGGTCGTGATTGCGCAGGAACATATGCTTAGTGAAGCGAACAAGACACTGACACGAAGGGTACGTAAATTTCTCTATTCCCCTCCTTTTTCTCTTCCTTCCATATCCTACAAGTTGTGCTTGCGTTGGTAGTTGGTACAGGGTTGAACATCACACACATGTGGATGATCCTAGCCTTTCAGTTGTTGAGTTTTTTTATCGTTAACCATTGTTACTAGTGACCGTTCAGTCGGAGAGGAACGTTTCTATGGCTCACGATTTATCTGGTGGTTTGACAAATATATGGACGGTCTCGATCTCCCTCACGATACTGGAATCCTATGTAACACCTGTTTTAGTTAGCATCGCCAAAAAAAAAAAAAAAAAAAACAAGCACTTTAGACCCTACCATTTTCTATATGCGAAATCTACTTTGTCAATTATGCGCACTCCTCTATTCTAGGCCGTGGGAATGTAAATCAATAAGATCCACACCTCAGATGGGCCCACACCAACGATAGATTTTGTGGATGGAGCCAACATTTCATTCACCAAATCCGTTCATTAGGTGTGATTGACATAGGATGAAGGAAATTCCCCCCAAAAAAAAAAATCACCCCCATTCAAAAATAAGGCCCTTCATCCAAAACTATGACCTAATTTATAGGTTGGATGGCAAACAAACATTGCAGTGGTACCTAGGAAGTTTTTAATGATGGCGATTCAATCACCACTATTTTCCTGTGGTGTGGTCTACCTGAGATTTGAATCCGCCTCATTTTATGGCTCACGGCCTAAAATGAGCTGGAAAATGGATGAACGGCATGGATAAAACACGTAAGTTGTGGTGGGGCCACAGAGTTGCTCTAGCATTGTCAGGATGCAATCCGCGTCCCACAGCCTCTCCCTCTTATTCGCCGGGAAGAGAGGTCAACGCTCCATATTTAATGGAAAAGTCAGGCGGTTGGATCCTCACACGAAATGATGGTAGACTCGTCTCTTCACATTACATGTAGCAGGTTGAGTTTAAGATTTTGGACCGTCCATCTAGCTGCCTCTACTATGGATGGCAAGTGAGACAAAGCATGCATGGATAGGATGATCCTAGTTCAACCTATCCGTAAGAATTTCATTGCCGAATTTTGGAAAAAAAAAAAAAAAATGGTGAATGGGATTGTATAATGCGTAACACAGTTTGGTCATTTTCCTACCTTGAATGGATCATATCCCAAAATTCAGACCAATGAGATAATCTGGATTACAGAACGTTATGGAATTAAAATAAAATAATAATAATAATAATAATAATAAACTGGAGAAGGAGACACCATCTTACATTCTATTTTGTGGACACGAGAATTAAGATTCAAGTGGTGAAAAGCCCTGTGATAGGAATGTTAGGACCATTAGATCAGGTCGATGTGATCAATATGGTGGTGTTCGTTGACAATATGGTGGACTCGTCCTGTTGTAGACACCATGCATCCTATCGAAACTGTAACTGTCTGAAAGGTGAAAATAGAAAAATGCCTTATTGTCTTGTGTCATGTAACAGTAGAAACCTTTCGTCAAATCCTGGCTGTTTGAATGGTGAAAATAGAAAAAATATCCTAGTCATGTGTCGGAGGGGTTGTCCCACCCTAGAGGGTTGTGATCATACGTTGAAGGCCATGCTCGTCACAAATTCATTGGTTGCAGTCCTGTCGACCATTTTATAGTTTGACAAAGGGGCAAATACAAGCTACTCCGGACCCACCACTTGGCTACCCATACATATTGGAAGAAGAAAAGGCTGAGCCCTTTGGAGCATGTATTTGATATGCATTGGAATTGATGCTAAATGGAATTGACATGAATTGGAATCCCAGTCTCGGAAATGGATTGACGGGTGTGTTGACGTCACCCAGTTATGTGCATTGTTTTAAATATCGACGATATCGGCCGATGTATCCCATGATATATCTTGTATCCTACATGTGCAATAAGAAACTCACAAGCAGTGCGATATATCTCACATATTCGATCCGGCAAGCATTTTTATTTTCGGTCCTTTTTTTTCTATAAATCATGTTAAATCGGTATCAAATTGTTACAAATCTATAGTTTTTTATATTTTGCATGAAAAATCATGGATTAGGAGCTTCAATTTTGAGATTTTGAGGAGATGGGCTAAGTTGCGGAAATTTAAAAAAAAAAAAATCAAAATTTCCCACTTTCTTGCAAATCAGTTGCAATCTTTATGTCTAAACATAAAATCAAACATGTATATAATCTAATCTAGTGATTCTTCTTTTGCTTTTGAATATATTGTTTGTATTCCCACACATCTTCTTACATTTATAAATTATATGAATAGACTTTGAATATACTTAACATCAATTTAATTAGACAACGCATACGCATAGATTAGGACCCTATACAAAGAAAACCTATTATGTGCACTTATTTTTTGTAATGTTTTAATCTATAATGTGTGTTTACGTCTTTTTTAAGAATTACTGAAGTTTCATTGAAAAATTCGACCAATTTCCCCATGTTTCGAACACGGGTTTTGTGGGTCCCATCATGAGGTATGTGTTATATCCAAACCGTCCATCCATTGGTGTGCTTGTGGTGAGGCTTGAGAGGAAAAGTAAGATGGATCCAAAGATCAAGTGGACCACACTGCAAAAAGAGGAATTGAACGTCTACCATTGAAATACTTTTGGGGTTGCATAAGTTTTGCATCAATATGATATTTACTTTTCCTCTTCATTCAGGTCTGTGTAATCTTATGGATAGATTGGATGGATAATAAACATTATGGTGGGCCGTGAAAATCATTGTCCCATTGCTATTTGTGGTGTGATCCACTTGAGCTTTGTATATGACTCATTTTTGGGATCATGCTCTAAAATGATATCAACAAATGAATGAACGATGTGGATATATATATATATATATATATATATATATATATATATATATATATATATATATATATATATATATATATATATATATTACTGTGGGGCCATGTAACTTTGATCTCCTTTAAACCGTTCGTATAACTTGAAACTCGACTATCATCAGAGGGCGTGTTCATGTGTGGTACACCAGCCAAGCCACTTCCCCAGTTTCTTGGTGTGTTTTCCAAATAAGGAGCCTTTGGAGATCGTTCGGGAGCGTGTATCTTATAAGCATTAGAATCCATGTGAATTGAAATCATGGGACATAGTGTGCTTTCAAAATAAGAGGCTTTTGATGTTTTCAATATGAATGAGATTTCAATTCACACTAAATATACTCCCAAACACATTAACTTTACTAATTCACACTAATTAACATCAAATATATGCTCGCAAAGGAACCTGGGCCTATTTAGAACGTGGGATTAAGTGGTACAGAATTGCATTTGGTCCCATCCAAATTCCATCCATCCTATGGAAATGATAAGATGGATTGGATTAATTCAAGTATCATATCATCTAGTCCCAACAATAAATACTACAGATTTTTTACAGATTTTGAAATCCACTACGTACATGGGCCTCACATTGATGCATATGTTTTATCCATGTTGTCCATCCATATATGACATTTACATAGTGAAACCTATGTCTAGTGGATCATGGAATTGTAATAGGGATTTGACTGTCAAAATACCACGGTGTCTCCAGACATGCAACCATTGTGGAATAATGATGTTAATTTCATGCCATTTAATCCCGCATTCCAAACAAGCCTACTTCACAATAAATACCTCTGAATACACACTCCCAAATGACCCTTTGGTGGACACTCTCCCAAACATATTAAAATTGCCAATTCACACCAATTACTACTGAATACAGGCTCCCAAATAAGTCCAATGTAATGATGACATGTATAATCTTGCAATTTAAAGTAAAGTAAGCTTTTTTATATTTGTACTTGCAGTTAGAGGAAGGAGCACAGGCAAATCATAATCAGGTGTGGGAACCAAATGCACATGCTGTGGACAGCTACAACCGACAACAACCCCAACAGCAAGGCGACGGATTCTTCCATCCGCTAGAGTGTGAGCCCACTCTCCATATCGGGTAACATGCCTTTCTTACTTCCTAATGTATGTGTTATTAAAACAACACAAAATCATCTATATTAGGGTCTGTTTGGATTACCAATTAACACGGTAACAAAAGTAAATGTGTTATTAAAACAACACAAAATCATCTATATAAGGGTCTGTTTGGATTACCAATTAACACGGTAACAAAAGTAAATGTGTTATTATTGCGATTTTACTCCACCAAACCAAACACATGAATCATTGGTCAAATGCAAATGTTTTCAAGTGCTTGGTAAAACAAATTATAATCATTGCACTCTTCCAAGGCATTACTGGGGAAATTCGAATCTGAATAGCGATATCAATGTACAGATGTAATCATTTGAGACTAAAATAATGAAAAAATGTAATCATTATGATGTTAATGCCTATAAACCAACACAGAAGTACCTTTCAAAAAATAAAACCAAACAAATGAATCAGTGGTCAAATGTGATGTTGTCAGGGAGCCAAGAATTTTTATCATTCAATTTTTCTTTACATTGCACTTTTCCTTTACATTAATTTGGTAATTGGTAATCCAAATAGGCCTAAAGTGCACTGTGTATTAAAATAATACTATATCATCTCAGGTTTAGAGTCACCGTGAGTTTAATAATCATGATATCGAATGAAAAATACAACCAATATTGGAGAAGATGAGATAGATATGAATGACTTATTACAAAATTAATTATTATTATTTTTTTTAAACACAAAATAGTAAAAGAGATTACTTATATTCAATATAGAGTAATGAAATTCGCTTGTAAGAATATCAAGAACCCACAAAAAGATGGCACAATGGATTTTCAAGGAGATGAAAAAAATCTGATATTTCAAAAAAAGTTTTAAACAATACATCATTAATCATTATAATTATATATCATTCCACTACTTACAATCATGACTGTTGTGTGAGCAGATGTCTCGGTACCTCAAGTGGGCCCACCATGATGTTTATATAAAATCCATCCATACCACCGGTACATCACTCACGATAGGCCCAATAGTCAACTCTATTCCTGGTCCAGGTAGACTACATGATAGGAAACCGTGTACAGGGTGGGGCACCATCTAATGGTTGGAGTGGATTCATATGGTTATCGTGATTGTCCTAAAAAGTAAGGATGGACATCCCACCCTTGGTTACCCTTGGTTCTTGCCTAATTCAACTTGATGTGTGTTTGTGATCCACTTTGATCATTAGATGCCTAATTCCACATTAGGCCCACGACAACCGATAAGGTTGACCTGTGATTCAGGTGGGTCACACCTAAGGAAATTTAGGATAGAGACATCCACCCTTGATTTTACAGGGCCCACCACGATAATCACATGAAATACTTTTTTTTTTTTTTACACGCGCACACACACACCCCCCACCCACACGCTTACACACACACACGCCCCACACGCACGCCGTGGGATTTCACCACTGGTGGGTACTCGAACCCTTGACCCGGTGTTGAAACTCCTGGGAGTCTACCACCCGGGTATGAGCACTCCAACCATTAAATGCTACACCATAATTTAGGGCCACACGAACGAGAATGGTTTGAAGGGTGAAGTTTTTCTGTACATTGTCTCCAATCATGTGTTTCCACCTTAATCACGACTGGAGCTGGTTCTTTAGCCCTGTCCCTAACATGAGGTGATGCGCCTGGTTGTCAAGTGGATTTCACATTAACATAATGGCAGCGCCCACCCACGAGGCTGAACCCCTTTGCTTGCATATTGCCGATCCAACTTCTAGAAATCTAATGCAAGGTCGGATTGCATGGTGAACCCAAACCTCTAAGTAGCTACATGGTTTAAAGACTCCGTGGCCCACCTTACTATATGTGTTTTATCCATGCTATCCATCCATTTTCCAGCGCCCACCTTACTGTTGAAGCATATCCAACGCTCAAGTGGACCACAGCACAGAAAACAATGAGAATGATGACGTCCACCTTAAAACCTTCATAGGGCCCACAGTGATGTTTATTTCTCATCCAATTTGCTCATAAGGTTACACAGATCTGGATAAAAGGAAAACACAAATATCACCGTTAGATATTTTTCATTTTTAATGTCCAATAAATATTCAATAATCTGAAAGTAAAACATCTAAACTTCTATAAATAAATTGAATGGTTTAATTTGCATTAAGTGTATGCAACTTGTGCAATTTCCAAGTAATTTACAAGTGACCACGAATCACAGATGTTGATTGCCCAAACGATCGAATTTCTGCAGTGTGATTTAGTAACTGCGTATCAAGCCTCACATGCAGCTAGAGTATCAAACAACTATCTTCTTTCCTTTCTCTCGTGACTCACTCTCTCCTTTCTTGCTCTCGTCCCACTCTTAGCCATGACTCGCCCAAGTCGCCATGTTGACTCACCCAAGTTAAATTCTGTGGGCTAAGCTAGTAGAGTCTTGAGTCCTGAGTTTCCCAACCTTAGTTTTAATTAATATTCTTGCTCTCGTCCTACTCTTAGCCATAACTTGCCCAAGTCACCATGTTGACTCACCCAAGTTTTTGTCTTTTCTTTTAGTCACGCGTTAGATTATTACTATTAAAACAAAAAGTTGAGTTATAACTTATAGTAGATAAAGGTGTTTCAGTTAGTGTGAAGGGTTCATCTACGAATTTTTTAATGAAGGGATTAATGTCTTGAGCCTTTTTCCTTTATCTTTCTCCCTTTGCCATGGCCTCTTGTTTACATGCGATTGCGATTGCATGTGTGTTGGCTAAAACACATTCATGGAAGATCTAAAACCTCATACACACGTCGAATTAGGAAAGCTCATAATCGATATGATAAATATTGTGATAAAATCTTTGATGATATATGTGATACGATATATATATTTTTTAGCAATATGATATGATATGATACATCACCCATGTATAGATATTCTGTGAATGTGCATTAACCCGGTCACGACCGAAACAAAATTAACTCAGGCGAGTCAAATACAGTGTCCCAGTCATGACAAAACCAAGTTAACTCAGACGAGTCAAATACGACTCAGCAGAGTCATCAAACCATGGTTCATTGCACCCAAGTAATGGCCCAATTGAGGGAATATACTTTGGTGGGAACAATAATACTTTGGTAGGGACAATATACTAGGTATATAGGCTATACAATTGAATAATGCTGCATGTCCCGAGGGAGCTACTCCTGGCTCATCGATGGCAGTAAATCACTCAAGCTCGTTGATCTCTTGCAGGTATCAACCAGATCAGATAACGATAGCAGCACCAGGGCCGAGTGTAAATAATTACATGCCGGGATGGCTTGTATAAAGGTATGTATGGATGATGTTGTGAAACAAATGATTCATTGGTCATGCTTGGGAAATTGTTATTTACTTTATGCAAGGTACATTTTCTCAATGACGAAAAAACTTTTTTTTTATTGCAGTCTCTCTGAGATGGGAGAGTTTGTAAAGAATGGTGTATGAAGGCTTGCTGTGTACGTGAGCTTTGATTCAGATGGGTGAATGTATGCATTGCAACATTTTTTTTCTCCGGAAAATGCATTGTGGGTTCATGATGTGGATATGTAGGATTTCTAAGTCCAAAAGCAACAGAACAAAAAGGGATTGCAATAACATGATGTCATGCCAAATCACTTATCCGAATTTAAAGCCAGTCCTACCTTTCCAGCATTTTAGTAACCCTGACCACAGTGGAATCTAAAAACTTCCTAGGATCCACTGTAATGTTTATTTGCCATCAAACCCGCTGATTAGGTCACAAATACTTGATTGAAGGGAAAACACAAATTTCAACTATCCCCATTGTATTTTTATGGTGTGGTCCACCTAAGATTTGGATCTGCGTCATTCTAGGGCTCATGCCCTAAAATGAGCTGGAAAATAGATGGATGGTGTACATAACACACACATTATGGTGGTGCCCACCGTGCTTTTCTCAACACCCCCCTTAAATATAATTTTCTTTTTTCAACCATTTCAAGCATAGTTATTAACTTATTAAATATGTCGGCTATAAAGGGTTTCGTGAAAATGTTAGTAACTTGATCTTATGACTTACTTCTCTCATGAAATAGGGGATTTTTCGCTAAAGCAATCGATGACTTATTGTAGACGTAAATCTTTGTATGCTTCTCTTGCTTCAATTGAATATATATCTTTGAGAAGATTCCTTAGCCAAATTGCATGGCATACTCCTGATGATATGGCTACATATTGGGCTTCACATGTTGAAAGAATAACAATCAGTCGCTTTTTTATTGTTATGTAAAAATAGTTTCTCCCATGTAAAATACAAAACCGGAAATGTTTTTTCTATCATCCATTTCTCCTCCCCGATCAATGTCTAAATATCTTGCAAGTTGAAAGTCTTGAGATGATAAATAAAGCAAACCATAATCCATTGTACCTTTTATGTATCAAAGAAGCCTTAATGTGAAACGATTTTGGTTCTTCCATGTGCCAGCTCACTAGCCCAACTCCATAGAGAATGTCCAGTCTTGTGCACATCAAGTGTCAAAGACTTCCAACTAAGCTCTTGAAGAGCGATGAATCTACATTTTCTTCTTCGTCATACTTTGTCAACTTGAAACCACATTTGATGTAGAGCGGGTCGCGGACAATTTCATGGCCAAGATGGATCAGAAAAGGCCTGGTTGATGACATAAGTGATCTGGACCGTTGGACCTTAGATCGGGCGTATCTCGCAATCTGGAATGAGTTACCTGACGTAAAATATATGACTTTGGGGTAGAACGAGCTACTTTAGCCAACCAACCCAGCTATGCAGGGTTGCGATGCCCGGAATTGCGAAAAACCCCTGGATCGACGGTCGTTTCCCTGCTTTAATTTCGTTTTTACTATAAATAGTAAGTTTTAGTTTGATTATAACTCTTCATCTGTCGGGCTTTAGGAGTTGCGCCCAACGTGAAAAGAGCTTAGAATAATTAGGAGAACGGTTTGGTGAAGCCAAATAGGACACTTACTATTTTTGGCCGAAAACCTTGCACACTAGTAGACATCACGACCGTCTATAAATAGTAAGTTTACTATTTATAGTAAGTCGCGAATTCTAGGAGTTTTAGTTGTAGTTTGATTCTGATTTCTTTCTCATTGCTTGGTATCCCTATTTAAAGGGTTGTGAACTCGTTTTTATGAATCAATTAATCAATTCTGAATTTCTTAGAATTTATTTCTATTTTTTGCCTTCTTTCCTCGTGGATTCGAGAAGTCTCTGTGAGGAGTCCAGAGAAGCTCCGTGGATTCAGAGTAGTTATCCTCATCACGTTCATCCCTGTGTCAACATTCCACGGGTGTGCTTATCGGCTTGCAATTGTATACATTGAATTTCTTGAAAACTTATCTTACGTAGCTTTCTTGAGAAGTAAAGATTCCTTCATCCATTTGCTTCACTTATATACCAAGGAAGTATGACATGAGGCCGATGTCTGTCATTACAAATTCTCGAACCATCAATCATTTAAACTCTTTAAATATACTTGGATTATCTCCTATGAAGATCAAGTCATCCACGTACGTTGAAGCAAACAAGCAGTATATCTCCATTTCATTCACCTTAGTATAAAGGGCATATTTATATGGGCATTTGATAAAATTATTTTCTTGAAAATATTAATCAATTCTATTATTATATGTCTCTTGGTGCTTGTTTTAAGCTGTATTAGCCTTTTTCAATTTAAAACTTTATTTTCATGCCTTTTTTTACATAACCTAATGGTTACTCCACATAAACATCTTCTTCAAGATATCCATTCAAAAAGGCAAATTTCACATCCATTTGAAATATTTTCCATCTATTTTTTGCGGCTAAAGAAATAATCAATCTTACATTTTCAAAGTGAACAACAAGAGTAAATACATCATCATAGTTGATTCTGAGTAGTTGGCTGTACTATTTTGCTACCAATCTTACTTTGTATCTTTCGACTTCTCCTTTTCGCATTTTTTTTGTCATGTATATGTTGGGGGCCTCGCACAAAACCTTAGGATCTAGCCTCCCAAAACAAACCAGAATTATGGAATAATAATGCAATGAAATAAATCAAAGCATAAACCACACAACACAAGAGATTTTTACGTGGAAAACCCTTAAAGAGGTAAAAACCACAGGACCTCATCCAGATCAACAATCCACTATGAAGTAGAACGTTACAACCTTCTTCACTCACGTAGGAGTGGATAAACAATAAGAGAAACAAAGAAAACGGAGAGATCTCACCGATTACGAAGACGTGGAAGCGCTGAGATAGGTAGATCACCTCTACGAGCATAGCCTCCCTTCCACAAGCTTCCTCTCTCTCTTTCTCTTTCTCTCTCACCTTTGATGGCTCTAAACCCTCCTAGAAAACCTTTAAGAAACCTTAGAATATCCTAAAATAGAATCTCTAATCTCATTTTGGAACCCCTTAAATAGAAACCGGAGGAATTAGAGTCACATAAAGAAACTGCGCATGAGCGGAGAAATTAGAGTCCAATAAGGAAACTGCGCTACCTCTCCTCTGAACTGAGGAGGAAAACCCTATCAGTATACCCACTTGACTCTAATTGCTTATATCCCTTTTTGGATGAGTGGCTAACTCTCATGTGTTGTTTCTCTGGATGGCCCTAATTTCTTTAACCATAACTTATTTCTACGCTTTGTCTTATATGACATCTTCAGGCTTACTGCTTCACGATCAACAAAGAGACAATATAATGTAAAATTACTTTAATTACCAGTTACCCTCTTCAGCAGTGACGGTGAAATTGGTAGTAATCATACATCATCTCCAAAAAAGACAGCCTTACCCGGTCATTGCCTTGTTGGGTTGACTTTGGGGGGCATATTCAAGTCGCTTGTAGTCAATGTTCTCCTTAATTTTATAGTGTTGGGAGCTCAATCTTACAAGGTTAGTACCTTTCAGGGGCAAACCAACAACAATATAGATCAAGAATCATGGAACAAAAGAATAGCTTCACTAGCCAGTTGGAAACATAAAAACTTCTGCTGATGTGTTTTGGACCTGGTTTTCTTAGAAGAAATGAGGGAATTAGTATGGGGGAGTAGCTGATGAAGATGGCTTTCAGTAAAAGAAGCAGAAGAATGACTTTTTTAACACTTGTTAATTGTCACATACAATTCAAGTGGAGAAAAGGATGCAACTACACACCCAACCAGAAAGAGAAGGTCATCAATAATCAACAACCCATCCACACCTTTTCCTATTTTGTGTCCCACTCGAGTTTTGGTCTGCATCTTGTTTAGGCTAACATCCTAATATCAGGTAGCACGACAGATGTACTAATGAATGTTACATAGTCATCATGTAGCTTCACATGGCCTTTCTTAGATAGAGTCGTTGTGTGGGCTATAGGCGAACGCAAAGAGAAGTAGGAGATGGCTATACTCATGCATGACAAAGGAATAGGGAGGAGTGGGTAAAATCCAAGCCATCCGTTTATAACCACACACATCTTCAAAATTCCAAAAATATCACTAATCTATATCGAAAATCTCATCTAATGACATGCAGAATCTCAAAAGCTATGGCTCTCCTAAAACTAATTGCATGGGTAAAAATGTCCTTGGCATCTTGCGCTACATATAGTAGAGATGTATACTACAGGCACAGTGACATGGCTGTACGCGGATTGCTTTAGAATATTATTAAAATACGTCTTATGTAAGTCTTGAGTATGATTTATTAGGAAATTGATATCTACCCACACCCCATTGGATTTGCGCACACACATTTTCAAATTGTAGGAACGGGAATGTATAGTACGCTAGTCCCCTTTTTATGCTGGGTGTTTATGCTAATTAACCCGGATGGTGTAAATAGTCCCCTTTTTATTATTATTTTTATGTAAGTCATGTGTGATAGAGCCACATCGGATCATCTGATTCATAACAATGTTGTGTAAACTGCCTGACGCAGCATGTAACCAGTGCTTAAAGAGTTGTTAGTCATTGTAGATTGGTTTTTGAAGGTTTCTCCTCCTCACACGCATTTAGTTGCAGATAAGAAAACGTGTGCAACTAGCTTCACATAGGGCCCACCATAGGGTGTGTGTGTAGCATCAAACCCATTCAGCATAGGGGTGCACACGGTGTCGGTTCGGTCTGGTTCTGGGGTGAAACTAGAACTGAACTGTTCTTAACAGTTCTAGAAAAATTGGAACTCGAATCGGACCGTAAAAACAGGTTCGGTTCTACGGTTCTGGCTTTTATAATCCAGCCCAATTGCATTTTTGTTTACAATCCAGCCCATGCCCATTCGTGTTGTGATCTATTTGATGAATGGTTTAGATATTATATAAGGTGTGCAAAAGGACATTTATGAAAACAATCAAAGGACACATTGTAAATCATAAATCATCAGTCAAACAGACAACTAAAATATATTGCAAACTCGGTCTGGTTTCAAATTCGGTTCCAAGTTCAGTTCTATATGACCCCAAACCGAGAACCGAACCGAACTAATCGGTTCTTTGATTTTTGGAACCGGCGCACTTCAGAACTAGACCAAACCGTGTGGTTTGGTTGGTTCGGGTCCGGTTTACCGGTTCTACCGGTTCCATGTGTACCCCTAATTCAGCAGGATCACCTCACCACGAACTTGGGATGTTCGGAAAACCACACCAATCCAACCATCATAGGAGCTACCACGTGAATTTGTAGGTTTTTAGGTGGTGGTTATTGTTTTCTACTATGCAATCCTGATTGTTGGGGCTTCTGATTTTCGTGGTGGTGACACTGCTGGATGGGTTGGATGCTATATGTAAAGCATGGTGGGCCCATCCGCAGCTCATTGCATCTAAATTCTCACCTATAATAGTTGTGTGAAACATGCTCTTTGACTTTAAATACCCAACTTCCCTATCATCCGCTCTTCATTAAAAATCAAATATGACCAAGCACCTCCAAAAGGCTACAGCAGATAAGCTCATTCATGAGTAGCTATCAAATATGACCAAGCACCACTGCTTGGAATGGCACCAGTACCGCTGACTAAAACCTTTTTGTAATTCCAACGGAAAGCCGCTGAAATTGAAAAACTACTTTTACCAGCAGCGCATGCATAGATAGTTCCATTCATCGCCATGGTTGCTCAACAACTGCCTTCTAGTCAAGGAACCCTGTTACTATCATGCACCTCAGGTCCTCAGTGCAATTTGGAATTTCCTTTCCATTGCCTAGGGATCTAGCTACAGGCCAGACTAACAATGCATCAACGAAAATGGATTGATAGGCTCATTGCTATCCTAGACAGCCATCCACCTGAGCATGTACACTAGCATGACCCTTCATGTGCTTGAGTGACTTGTGCTCAGTGGTATTGCCTAGCAACTGCCCCTCCATGACCATAGCAGTGTTGAGGTTAGTACTGGGTGGGACAATGTTGGCATATGTCAATGTGAGCCTCTGTCGTGACTGGTTTCCAAAACCCCAATGTTGATGAGTGGTGGGAAGTCAATCACAAACTTTTGCCACTTTACTTTTTAAAAGCTGATCATAAATTGCTGGAGAAGGCTAAGATGATGGTGACAAGAACAATGACAATGACAACAACAAAAATGATGAATAGATGATGAATAGAAATACCAAGCAGATGATCTTAATCACAAACCTGTGGAGTTCCACAGGTCTAGTTCATTGGTTGAGCCAATGCTTCAAGTGGGACACCGTGTATTTACTCATGAAATAATAGGCAGGGGATCTCACCTGAGAGCAGGAATTCCAGGCCGTGAACAGCTCTCCCGTTAAAAGCATGGGTGGAATCAAGAAAGGAAGCCCAACCACAGTGGAGCAAAAGAGCATCTCCATCTGTTAGGAAAGAAATAACAGTTCTGTCATGGGAAAAAAAATTAAAGCACACTACAGCCCAAGATATGTTCTTGACTGCAAATCCACATTTTGTACGTTGCATCATCATGAGTCAGGCAGATAGCAAAAATTACCTTCTTGAGGGCTTCAACAAGTAGCTTTTGGTCAAGAAACCAAATCCTCAGGAACATCAGTTCCCCATGTAGCAAGCCTTTTCTCTTCCACTGTTGCGGGCTTCTTTATATGATGCAGACATGTTAGTGTATGAACAGGACAATCATATGATAAAAATTGCAGAAACTTCCGTTGTTGAGAAAGACAGCATGGAGTAATAACCTCCACAACACTGGCATCTCCAAGCCTGAGTACTCTAGAGAAAGACATGGAAATAATAGACGATTTGCATAAGAAAGTTGATTAATGGTGATTGTATGCCAATCACAATACGACATAACTCAGGCATCAGTTAAATGGATGGCCAGAGACCAACAAGAAATATAACAATCAATTAGAATGAAATGATAAATGTAATTCAGATCCTGGATGATATTTTAGGAAAACCACATTCACTAGTCTCTTCTACTAACGTTCTGTAGCTTCTTCAATTACGAGCCATATTAGCCTTCATGAGGTCAGCAGCAGCTTCAAAGGCCTCAATTCCAGCAGAGCCTGTACAGTAGCTGTTCCGGATAATTTGCTTGTAGCATTTGTAGCCCCATTAATGATCCTTCCACCATGAACCCCAAACAGTTGTGTGGTTATTGATATAAACATCTTCTTCATACTTGCTCCTTGGAAGGGATGTCACCTACAAATACATTGTCATACTAAATAAGCTCCTCCACAAAAAGATTGAGAAAATTGAAAGACAATCACCAACTGTAGAACTTTTGCAGCTACCAACAGTTCCTTAGAAGCGGTCGACCTATACCATCAATTTCCAAATAATTGAAAGAAATTTATCTTCTTTTTTCTTAGTGAAATGAGCAATGCAAAGGTTCTGTCTCAGTTCATTAAGACAGCCATAATTCACCTTTTCCTTTGCTTGCAGGGATTTTTATTATTCAGCTATATATATTTATGCTGATATTAATTTAAAACTTATATCACAAAGTGTTTGGGGTATAATCAGTCTAACTGAAGGTATGGCCCGTAGGGTGGCATGGCAGAACAGGATTCATCTAGCTGACCCCAATTAATTGGGATAAGGCTTAGATGATGATAGCACAAAGTTTGAGAAGTGGCCAAAGAACTTGGGAAGTGAGTGTACCTGACTTGTGATTTAGGATATTCTGCATATGGTGCAATGTGTAATACAGTAACACTTTGATGATTTGGGACAATATGCCCAACTTGGAATCGCTTTTTCTTCTTCACCAAATATCAGTAAAGCTCTTTTTTATAGTAAAGTTCTTTTCCAATTTTCTAATTGATCAACCAAAAGGAGCCCAACAAGCATATGTATAATCCGTAACATTTTGGCACCTGGTGTTGCTGATCCTCATGGCACTTGGCATGACTGCAAGCTTGATATAAAGCAGAATTTCTAGATACAGAACATTTTTGGCACCTGGTGTTGCTGATCCTCATGGCACTTGGCATGACTGCAAGCTTGATATAAAGCAGTGTTTTATCAGTCAACTTGAAACAATGAAAGGTCTACTCTATACACTTTAAGGAATTGCTATCTAACTGTGAATGCTTTCATACATGGGCAAATTTTCAACTAATTAAGACATTTTTTTCCTGATTTTTTATGCAAAAATGGGATTTGAAATCATAGCATTTGCAAAATGATGCAAAAATGAATCATGGTCTAAAGAACAAGAAATGAACCACGTTGTTCTCTTTCTTCATGGAGGTAGACTTCTTTAGATGCAGTTTTATTGTTGATTGTCTTTTCCTTCCGACACCCTAATTAAATTCAAAACCACAATTTTTGACAAACGTTATCTGCGGACAATGGCTCTCCTCTCTGCAAAAGTAGTCATACTCAAGTCTTCAGATAGAGCACACAATATTTTCTCCTACAATACTTACCCAGTACAAACAGTTGAGGTTAACTATAAAATAACACTCTAAATATAGAGAAGCAACCATGCATTTACAAAAAAAAAAAAGGAAGAGTGAAGCCTTCTTAGATGCTACACTTCACCTGCTGACATGGGTCTTGTACAGAGACATTCATCACTGGCACAAAACAAGTCTCTTTGTTTGATACATTTACACAAATGAAAATTGGTGTGAGCTTCAAAGATCAAAGATACATTTACACAATTCACCTTCTTTTTTTCCTTTTTTTTTTTCAAAGAAGAATTTGATTTCAAAAGGGCAGGGCCCAAGGCTATACAGAGGATTCGGGAGGGCCAACGTACAAAAAGGAAAGTTGGTGTGAGCTTTAAAGATCAAAGATACATTTCCTATCCAACCGAGCCTGTGAAGGCATAGCTCTGTATCCATTTGATGTTTGCATAAAAATTTCACAGAATCTAAAGATTCTAACCATTCTCTCTGTCTCCAGCAAATAATCAAAAAAGAAATACAGCAATTGTCAACATTAAGCCAAAACAGGACCATGGACTCAACAGCTAGGATCTCGCACTTCACGAAACTTTTGATGCATAGAACATCCTCTGTGTTACCCATCATTAGCTTTTTGGATCACTGAACCATGGGCACACATTTGTATAAACTGAAGGCCCAAGTGTACCATACAGATAATTGATCTAAGAATTGTACAATACCACCTTAAGCTATATAGTACACAGTTCACCATACAAGTATTATTATACTTTTAAATGATAAGAAATCTGCTACGTGGAAATCCTCTTCTGGCAGTCTCATTGTACCACCAAAACTATAATTGACACTAGGCAGGGCTTCAGACGTGTGCTCAGTACATTTGGTTTTTGAAAGCTGAAATGGAGCCCCCATTAACTGGGATGTTTTCTCATTTTTCTGGTCCAAATCACCATAAGAAATGGGGAAGCCCCGTTGTTATCTCAAACATGATTCAATGGCAGTGCATCTGATCCACCTAAGGAACTTGGAATGCTCATAACATCTAACAACTGGTGCATGATTCTTTATTGCCACTTAAACTCATGTAGTGGATTATATCTATAGCTAAATGAAATCTTTGGCAATGGTTTTTAGGGCCATGGATGAAGCACTCAGTGACTGATTGCTTGTGTTCTTTTTATCAACAACATAGTTCTATTCAAAACCAAAGCAAATAGATAAAACAAATATCCATCAAGACATTTTTTTCCTTACATTCTTTTTTGTTGGACTATGTATCAATTGGACAATCATCATTAGGATTTGGCACCTGGCTGACTGCTGAAGCATTTAGTAGTAACTTCTATATGTAGAAGGTGCACATTCCATTAAAAAATTTCCTATGGGCAACAGGTGCAGAATCTATTATACGTAGAATGTGCACATTCCACTGTTGTTTTAATTAAGAGAAACATTTGAGGGATTGAGAAATGCAAAATATTAATTATGTAAACATTAAAAGCCATTATTAGATTTAGAATGTAATATGGCCAAGATAAGTGGATTACAAAAGTACCCACTTGATGATATATTTTCAAAACTAAAAAAAAACATATCTATATGAGTATTCGTTGATATCACTTGATGCATGAACAGAGAACTATTTATAACATTTTAAAGGAAGCTCATGATTTTGATGAATGATGGGGAAAACAAAGCATGAAGCTCATGCTAGGAAGGGACACGAGTTGCATGAACTCACTTAGTGGGCAGTCATTGCCTGGGAATTTGCAATCGGGACAACAACCATCGAAGGCCATCCTACAAGCTTTGCCAAACCCAAGTCAGGTATCTTAGGATTGAGATCCTTATCCAACAGTACATTGGTAGCTTCGATGTCTCTGTGAACAATTTTCAATCTTGATTCTTCATGGAGATATGCCAAACCTCTAGCTTTCCCAACACATATCTTGTGCCTCATCGACCAACCCGTTTTCAGCTGACATTCTTCTGGGCCTATAGATATCCAAAAACAAAAATCAGAGACATGCATTTTATTCACACATCATACACATCACGGCACCAATTAGAAATGTTGGTGAAGCAAATCATACCAAACAGTGCACAAGGAAGTTATTTGATACTCCAGCAGCACATGATGACTAATATGCCTAATCTACTTCACTCAAAATCATTTAAGGCAGAGAGAACTAATAGCCAATCTGTTGTTAGCATAATGGTTAAGAGTAATTGATTTTCAAGAAAGTTGTGGTTTTGAGCTTCGACAGATGTAGTTATATTTTTTTATTTAAAACATTATCAAATAGCATACAAGGTTTTAAGGTGACCCAGACCATTTTAGTTTCAGGTTTTCGTCCAAATGGTCTGACGGACTCTGACAACAGTCCAATCTGGGTTTTAAAACATCTACAATATTAAATTTTACCAAGTCTTCATATTGGGGGGGGGGACAGGTTCGATCTTTTTTTCTTTTTTTTTTCAGAGGGCACATCTAGTGGACGGGTTGGATCTTTCTTTTTTTTTTCAGAGGGCACATCACGGACGGGTTAGATCTCATGTACACATCATGGTGGGCCCTACAGAGGTCGAAAAATCAATCTTCAACAAGAAATTTTGTATAATTGGTGTAAAAAAATACAAGTGTGGATGCAACATAAAGTCAGTGCGTGATGTTCTTGAAGAAAAGTTACGCACCTGCGCACGTTAGAGAGATGGAGAGAAGAATGCGAGTGCGGCTGCTGCTTTGCTTTTGAGTTCTTCGGCACAAGACTTGAGGGAGATTAACCCTAGTTTGGGATTTTGTATTCAGAGGACCCGCAACTTGGGAGATCTAGAGTGAGGGAGTGAGAAAGATAGAGAGACGTTGTCATTCCCAAACGAGGTGGTTTTTTTTCTTTTCTTTTCTTTTTTTTTTTTTTTTTTGGAGAAAGGTTAAAACCAGTTACAACGAAAACTCACTGAAGTAGAAATCAAAACCTAACGACGACATCCATTTACAATACCCACAACCAACCATTCCCACTACAATCACCCATAACAAAACACAAAAGTATCCACATCCGCTCCATCGAAAACACGCCCTTCATCACAAAAACCCCTAAAATCCCCAAAATAACCCTCAACCAAAAATTTCAATGGATTTCACATGAGGCTTCTTTACCTCTTCTTTTGGAACCGATACAGTCAGCACTCCGTTCTCCATTGCTGCCTTCACTCCCTCCACCTTCGTATTCTCCGGCAACCTGAATCGCCTCAAGAACTTGCCACTTGACCTCTCGACGCGGTGCCACGTGTCCATCTTCTCCTCCTGCTCGTGGCTCCTCTTGCCGCTGATCTGCAGCACTCGCCCATCCTCAACCTCAACCTTCACCTCTTCCTTCTTCAGGCCAGGCAGATCGGCCTTGAACACGTGTGCGGCCGGGGTTTCTTTCCAATCGATCTGTGCCCCTACGAAGGACGAGATCTCCGAGCGCGGGCAAGAGGAGGATGGCAGAGATGGGACGTTGGAGGAGAAGGGGAAGCCATCTAATGGGTCCCACAAGTCGAGCGGGAACGGATCGAAAACGTTGGTCTGGCGACCAAAGATGTTGGGGATGATCGACATTTTCTCAAAATGGCAGGGGTAGAGATGGGACGTTCCCAAACGAGGTTTTTGGTGTAGTGAGCGTCTTCAACCAGCAATGGAAATGGAAGTCGGTCGGTTATTGAAGGGAGGAGAGAAGAGGAGAGAGGGGTTTAGGGAGAGAAGAGGGGAGAAGGGTTTTGGGAGAGGAGGTGCGCGGGAGAGAAGCGCAGTCGATTTGGGGAGCGCGGGCAATTTGGGGGGTAAAAACGATTTTAGGTTTTTTTCCATTTAAAGCCAGTGGCGGTGGCTTTATTGTATACTGGCGGCCACTTAAAAATGCCCCTGATTTTCGTCTACAGTGGCGGTTTGTCGTGGCCGCCTGTGATAAAAACGCCCCTAAAACAGGTTTTTTTTTTTTGTAGTGAGCTCAAATGTGTTGGGATTTTTGGCCTGCGGAATCACACAGATCTAGATCTAGGATGGTAATCCAATGGCACCAATCACATACACAAGAAAAGAGAACACACAGATTTAACGTGGAAAACCCTTGCAGGAAAAAACCACGGCACAAAGCGACAAATCACCACTATGAAAGCATCAATTACAAAGAGAAAGGACTTACCCGATTCGAACAACCTCGAATCTCACCCTTGCTACACCCCTTGATAACCCTAGAACCCTTTAGATACCTACCTTTAAGGAAGGAAGTCTTAGAATAATAAAAAGAATAGCCCTAGGGACCCCAATTTATAGTTTGGAAACTTTCCTTTCGTATCCCAGTTGCGAAAGGACTTGCGTCACAAAATCCGCGAAACTCCTTTCGCATCCCAGTTGCGAAAGGACTTGCGACACAAAATCCGCGAAACTCCTTTCCGCATCCCAGTTGCGAAAGGACTCAGATTTAAGACATCTCGCAACAATCTCCACCATGTCTTCAATCTTCAACCGTGTAGCTTCTTGACCTCTTCTCTTATTTCTGCATCACATCATAGCTCAAGATCACATTGGCCAACCAGCGCCAATCACGGATCTGATAGATACCTGCTATACCGTCGGCGCGAATATCTCTGAGAAGCCGATCTCTTCTCTCTGAGAATAACTCCTCGCTACCAACCTCGCCTTGTATCTATACTGTATCCTCTTGAAGGTCCACCTGCATCCAACTGCTCACTGGCCCACTGGAAGCTCCACCGCTCCCATATGTCGGTCTGGTACAACGAATCCATCACATCGCCCATAGTCACCTTCCACTTCTCAGCACCAGGCTCACCTAGAGCCATCAGAATAGAAGATGAATCCCCTGCAATATTGGAGTCGTCCATGTACCTTGCCGATATCCTGCAATCATGCCATGTGGTTCTTCTCACAGGTGGCTGCTCCACCTGCTCTGTATCCCTGTCCGCACGTCTCAGCCTTCCTGCCCTGCCCGCTCATGTGGCCATGCCCATCATGCCACACACGTGCAGAGGTGGAATTCGCTACATCCACTGTAGCTCCACCTTTTGAAGTGCTCCCGATCAACCTGTAAACATGATCGAGTCGTTGCGCTTTCATGACTACCCGTGCCCCCTTGGATACCTTAAGAGCACCATCAATACCTGTGTACTTGCATCCCTTTGCCTCAAGCACACCAAGAGAAATCAGATTTTGTTTCAAATCAGGAACGTGCCTGACATCAGTCAAAGTACGCTCCACCCCATCAAACATCCTGATGCGTACCGTACCAATAGCCACAACATTACAGGCAATGTCATTGCCCATAAATACCTGTCCACCATCGCACTCCCTATAGCTGGTGAACCAACTCCGATGAGGAGTCATGTGAAAAGATGCCCCTGTGTCTAGCATCCACTCGTCCTTACGATCATCGTATGACCGTCTGAGCGAAGACACAGACAAAACATCACCATCACATCCACTCGATTCATCTGACGTGGCAGTGTTAGCCTCCCTGCATGAAGCCTCAGAATCTTCCCTCTTAGATTTAGGATTTTCACAATCCCTTTTCACATGTCCTTCCTTCCCACAATTCCAGCACTTTACCTTTCCTTTGCCCTTGCCCTTGGATTTGGATCTAGAACCTGAAGAACCTGTACTGTGTTCAGAATTCCTACCCACTGTAAACAGTGCATCAGAAGATGTCCCTATGTTGCTGTCTAGCTGTCTCATAGCCTTCCCTTGAAGGGCTGAGATAACAGTGTCGACACTCAGGGTTTTGTTCATGCTGCACATAGTATCCTTGAATGACTCATAGGACGCCGGGAGAGAATTCAGCAACATACATGCTTGTTCTTCATCTTTCATCACTTCATCCATATCGAGCAATTTGCAAACCAATTTATTAAAATTGCTGATGTGAGCCTCCAGATCTCCACCCTCTGCCATCTTGAAGTTATACCACTGCCGCTTCAAGTGCAGACGATTTTCAGAGGATTTCTTCGCATAAACATCCTCCAACTTCGCCCATAAATTAGCCGCAGTTTTCTCCCTCATGACGTTGTAGAGAACCTCATCCGTGAGACATAAACGGATCGATGATAAGGCTTTCTTATCAAGAGTATTCCAATCATCATCTTTCATGGTGGACTTCCGCTCCTCAAGAGCACCATCTTCGCCTTGCTTAATTAAGGAACTCATCATCTTGATCTTCCATAACTCAAAATTATTTTTCCTGAGTACTTCTCAATCTCATACCTGGCGCTCGCCATTATTACTAATCCCTCAGATTCAGATCTGTGTCCCAACCGATTGCTTCTGATACCACTTGTTGGGATTTTTGGCCTGCGGAATCACACAGATCTAGATCTAGGATGGTAATCCAATGGCACCAAGCACATACACAAGAAAAGAGAACACACAGATTTAACGTGGAAAACCCTTGCAGGAAAAAACCACGGCACAAAGCGACAAATCACCACTATGAAAGCATCAATACAAAGAGAAAGACTGACTTCCCGATTCGAACAACCTCGAATCTCACCCTTGCTACACCCTTTGATAACCCTAGAACCCTTTAGAATACCTTTAGGAAGTCTTAGAATAATAAAAAGAATAGCCCTAGGGACCCCAATTTATAGTTTTGGCAACTTCCCTTTCGTATCCCAGTTGCGAAAGGACTTGCGTCACAAAATCCGCGAAACTCCTTTCGCATCCCAGTTGCGAAAGGACTTGCGACACAAAATCCGCGAAACTCCTTCCGCATCCCAGTTGCGAAAGGACTTGATTTAAGACATCTCGCAA
>JAJHSJ010000005.1:97261804-97310843 GCA_021015155.1 Magnolia officinalis | reverse complement strand
AACGGATTGCACACCGACATGACATCGGTGGTGTGTTGACGTCAAGTTCTGTGGGGCCATTATGATGTATTTTTTATATCCACGCCTTCTATCTATTTTAAGAAATGGTTTTAGGGCATGGGCCAAAAAAACGAGGTTGATGCAAAGCTCAAGTAGGCCACACCACGTAAAGCAATAGGTACAATGACACCCCTCTTGAAACTTTTCTAGGGCCCACTATGCTATTTATTTGCCATCCAACTTTTTCATAAGGTCACATACACATGAATGAAGGGAAAACACAAATATCAGTTTGATCCAGAACTTTTGTGAGCCCCAGGAAGTTTTCAATGGTTGGCATTCAATCCCATTGATCATACAGTGGGGGCCACTTGAGCTTTAGATCTGCTTTTTTTTAGGCTATACCCTGTTGCAAAATATTGATTTTATAAATACATATTTTAAAATAAAAAAGTAATAATATAATATACATATAAAAAGGTTTGAAAAACACACTCTGACCGGATCGAACTCCGTCCGGATTAGTCTAAGCTAGATCGGACTCAGATCGAGTCAGGCATGCTGGACTCAGTATCGAGTTCGGGTCAGGCATATTTCAAAACTAGATCGAGTCAAGTCAACCCTAACTCGGTTCGTCTCGACTCGATGCCCATCTCTATTAAAACTGTCAAAATTTGAATATGCAGAATATTGCTGAACAGGGGTTGACGGTGGCACCATGGATGTGACAATGACACTGTCGATTTATGTCCAGACTTTGATGATGGCACTGTCAGTGTCTGTCCTGATTTTATTTTATTTTATTAAAAGAAAATTTCGGTAGCACCAGATCAATCCACATTTTGTAAAATCCGACCTTCAACTCTTTTGGGGTTTTTTTGTGACCCCACATTACTCTTTTTGGCACTCAAATCGAGAAATTAAAGGTAACGCCAAGAACGTGTAAGTCCTAAGTTGGCAAAAATTCGAGACATTACTATCTTGAAATTACAATTTGGCTGGCGGTCTAGCACAGTAGATGTGCCATTCTAGTTCTCTTGGAAGCTATTATAATAATAATATAAAATAAAAGATGTAAAACAAAATCAAACTAATCACTCATATTTAAGCATCATACCAAAAGTAACACGACTTGTAAACTTTCATTCCTTCTGTCCTTATTATATATGGGATGGGACAATCGAGAAATCCATGGGGCGATGCACGCATGCCAAATCCACGCCATATTTTCAATGGGAGGCCTTGCCACCACTCATCAAGTGGGTCCCAACGAAGGCATGCATGGGCATGAAAGGATATTTTACTCCAAATAAAAACGTATACCATAAGGGCTAAGCCCCATCACACCTCGCTCACGAGTCATGTGAGGCAGGTCCAAAGCCATGGTTTTAAGGTTTGGATGAGTCACGTATCCGATGCGACTCGTCAGTGTCGACCTAGACTCTGTAGGACCTGATCGAATTGACACAATGAGTCACTTGGACGAGTCATACTCAACTCGGCCGAGTCAAGCTATTTCTCCCCTGACTCGGGTAAGCCGCTCGAGACTCTAACGCAAACAGAATTAGAGGTTTAATAAGCCCACATGCAGGTAGAAACGATTTCATCTACAGACGACCACGTGTCAGTGTGGCAGTCAGCTGCAATATCTAAGCCGTCCACCAGCAGATCTAATCTTGAAGATGTTCCTGCCCAAAAAATCAAGTAGCTCAATCGACACGTGGGCCATGATGCTAGAGATAGTTGAATGGCTTATAAAACATAATCCAAAGTTTTCTTTTGTGGCCACTTGATCAGTGGACCAATCAAAATCTCAAACCAGATCATCTACATTGCGAGAGTGAGACGGATGGATTAAGTGCTAGACATGTACCATGCTCGCACAAATGATGGCATGTACATAATCTAATTGTACACGCGCCGAACTACATTTATATAAGATATTGGCATTATCATTTTCCATTGGACGTGCATGGTCAATTAATTGGAGTGCAAGATGACCCATCAGAAGACCGTCCATGCAATCACCTATCAAAGATTGGCCCAGTAACAATCCGTCGGTAACAATGTGACACAATCAATTAGGGAGGGTGTGATGAGGTGAAGAGGAAGATCATGATCTTCAATTAAAATCTTGAAATCATAAGGTGGTTTTTTAAATCCATAAAAAGAGAGAGAGAGAGAGAGAAATTCAAATAATTTTATTCAATAATATTTACTATGTATGAGAAAAAATAAAATTTTAATTTAAAATTATTTAAAATAATAAATTTTTATGTTAATATAAATTCTCCAAAATACTAAAACTCGTCAAAATCTTAAGTTGCCAAAAATAAAATGTCCAAATAACTAGAAATCCTAATTACAAGTAATTCTTAAAAACAATGGAAACCAAAATTTATAAAAATAATAATTTTCTCTCTAGAATCTAAAACGAATGAAAGAATATATATGTTTTCTTGCGAAATAGACAAATGTGTTGGGATTTTTGGCCTGCGGAATCACACAGATCTAGATCTAGGATGGTAATCCAATGGCACCAAGCACACAAGAGAATACACAGATTTAACGTGGAAAACCCTTGCGGGAAAAAACCACGGTACAAAGCGACAGATCACCACTATAAAAGCATTAATTATAAAGAGAAAGGACTTACCCAATTCGAACAACCTCGAATCTCACCCTTGCTACACCCTTTAGAAACCCTAGAACCCCTTTAGGAAGCCTTAGCATACATTACCATATCCTAGAAAAATCTTAGGAACACCTATTTATAGTTTAGGAAACTTCCCTTCCGCATCCTAGTTGCGAAAGGACTTAAATCCGCAGTTTCGCGCAAAATCGCGGAACAAACTACGTAACCTACGACTAGTCGTAGCAAGTCTTCGACTGGTCGTAGCCCACCTTCGACTAGTCGTAGCTGACCCTCGACCAGTCGTAGCTACAGTAAAAAACAGCAAAAACTCGCTGGACTTTGAGTCGTGCCAGGGCTCGAACCTACGACCGGTCGAGCGCCTCCCATGACCAGTTGAAGCTTCCCACGACCAGTCGAACGACCTCAAAACCTTTTAAATTTAAGACTTTTCTCAACAAAATGCTCGATCAAAAGTTACATTCATGATTTATAATTCACTGGTCCGCTCGGATACCAATTTGAGGTAGGACAATTAACCACTTGCTCTAAAAGTTTAAATTGTTAGAGCATGACGAATTAATCTCTTTATCTCATAGCCCATGTTCCACATCGCGTGGGTTAAGACTTCGGTTGAAACTCCCTTGTGGGATCCTAATCACATGAGTACTACCTCAAACGGGTCACCCACCCCGAGTATGCCCCTACATCCCACAGGCAACCCCACTCAAGCCCACCGTGAAAATGTTCCTTCAATAGGGTTCTATTATTTCAACCATTTCGATCATTGAATTACAGATATTCCAGTCTTTGCTCAATATACACAGAGCTTTTAATTTTTAATTTTAATTTTTTTTAAAGCTTGTTGGCACACCTCACTATTCGTTGATACTTTACTGTTAACACTTCACTGTTAGCCACCCCTACTGGTATCGATATCAAGACGTCAGTGTTGAAACCAGGTATCTTTCAGTCAGACTACCACTTGAGCTATGGATAAGGGTGTAGAGTTTTTAAATATGGCAAGTGGGATGGGAGCCATGATTGAGTAATCCAAACCATTGATTTGCACTGTATGGCTATAGATGGACCATGAAAATCTCATCATTATAACCATCCTAACACCAAATGGAGGTTACTAATATTTTTCTCAAAAGGACAATTTGATTGAGATTGGACGGTTAAAATGTCAAGGTATTTCTACGCATGCATTGATCGTGCAATCCTACCAACCAAGCAGGCCATCACCCTTGGTTCTGTTGGGTCACGTTCCACTTAATCTAATTAAAATCCACACCGTCCGTCATGTAGATCAATTCATTTTAGGCCTTGATTCCAAAATTCAGTTGGATTCATCCACTTAAGTGGGATATTCCAAAAACATTTATACCGAAAACGTCCATATTCACGTGTTACGACCCACCTGAGTTATTGAATACTGCGATTTTGGTTGATGCTTTCATCCTTATTAGTCACATTAGATGAATGGATTGGATGGTATATAAACACCACGGTGGGTCCAATGCAAAACTAAGGGTAAGCGTTCCATCTCAACTATTTCCTGTTATGTGGCCTATATTGATTCTGTATCATCACAATTTGTAGTTTCAATGGTTAGAGTGGGCCATGGTACCTGATAGACGGTATTGCTCTCACGAAAGATCCATCCACGTGGCTCTAGATTTGTGAAAGTAACCCCAGTAAGTACCTGCGCGAGGGACGCGGATTAAGTCCTACCCCAGTCTCCAAGGAACAGGGATGTATGGATCTTATCCACACCTTCCATAAATTTTTTAGTATCATTTTAGCTGATAAGCATAAAAAATGAGTTACATCCAGGCTCAAGTGGACCACACCACAGGAATCAGCAGCAATAATGATTCTCACCGTTGAAACTTTTCTAATCCCAACGTGATGTTTATTTTACATCCAACCTATTCATAAAGTTACATAAACCTTGATGAAGAGAAAAAATAAATATCAGCTCCCTACAAAACTTTTGTGCCCTCGCAAAGTTTTCAATGGTAGGACTTCAATCCCCATTGTTTTGTGTGGTGGGCTCCACTTGAGCTTTAGATTTGACCCATTATTTGTCTTATGACCTAAACTAATCTCTAAAAATGGATGGACAAAATGGATATACAATACATACATTTATGTGGGCCCCACCGTTTTTGGTGCAGCAAGTGGCAATGAATCCACTTTTCCCTTAACTTGAGGGGCGTGGATTAGGTGTTAGGCTTGTAACTGCATAGCCGAAGTTACTTTTACAGTAGGGCCCACCTTCGATGATATGTTATATATCCAAAACTTCTGTGACGCCCGAAAGGGTTTCAATGGTAGACGTTCAATCTCCCACCGCTTTTTTCAGTGTGGTCCACTTGTTCTTTAGATCTGTCTTATTTTTCGAATCAAGACTTACGACGAGCTCGCCAAATAGATGGATGGTTTGGATACAACGTATACCTCATAATGCAACCCACGGAACTTGCTGACGTCAATACAACAGCTATATAGCCGGTGTGTGGTACACCAGTTAATCCGCTTCTGCCACTCAAAACTGTTGCTCTTGCTCGTTCCCAGCTTCTTGAAGAAGATGGCGTCCTCAAAAAGGGCTTCCGAAGCCATTCTCGCAACAGGGATAAGGATCCAGTCAGCTCGAAACCCTGAAATTCTAAAACTTTTCTTTAAAAAATCTCCTAAATCCCTTCGAGTTTTGGTAGACCTCTCGATCGAGTGGCCCCACGATTCCAATCACGCAATCTTCTTTCATAGGTACCAAAATCCCCTCTTATAAAAGATTTTCCTTCTTTTTTCTTTTCTTTTTATTTTTTCCCCTGATTTTTTGGTAAATCTGCGGATACAACATGATAGTATCACTAATATTGACGATTTCGCAAAAAAAATCGTGCAATATTGTGTGATATAAAATGAATTTTGTTTTTTTTTTTTCTTAATTTTCGAGTGTATTGGATGGGTTTTATCTCGTCGAGCAGCGATATCGGCCGATAGTATCGATATTAGGAACACTGGGTCCAACACACTTATTTCTGGGAATAAAACTCAATCCCAAGTCCAATTGACGGGTTTTTAGGGTTAGCCCCAACCCGGCCGAAAGGGATCCGACTCAGGCTAGTCAACCCAGCCTAGCCCATTTACCAACTGACCAAGCTCACATCATGTTGCTTATCTTATCTTGGTGTCTCAAATGCAGTTTTTTCTGGGAGACTTACCAACATATACAGATCTCAAGCAATTAGAGATGATTCTGCCTGCAAGTTTACATGAAGATCTCCTTTGGATTGCATCCATTCTGAAGGCTTGTCCTTTCCTAGAGAAATTACACGTGGATGTGAGTTTTCCTAATCTATGGAAGCAATGGAAATTATAATGTGATTTTTTTTTTATTTGAATATTGCTACTTGTTTCTTACAGTATGAAATTAACTTCTCCCATTTCTATTATTATTATTATTATTATTATTATTATTTGTCATATTGGGTGTATTGCATACTTGGTTTCCTTGGGTTTAGGCTTTTGATGGAATGTTGTGGTTAATGTATTCTTTTATGTATCATGTTATGAAGGACAGTAAATTTGTTTATATCAAATTGATGGAATATTTGAAGATTGTTAAATAATCTCTTTTTTTTTTTCTTTTTTCAGGGGCTGATATTATCTATCAAAATCTTGATGAAGTATCCACACTTTTCTTTCTTTATGACCGAAGTTTAGTTGAAGAGAACTGGGGAAAAGCCCAACTCTATTATGAGTTACCCTCTCATCACCACCTCTTTCTGCATCCCAGTTGCGAAAGGACTTGCGACACGAAATCCGTGCATGTGGCTCCACTTCTCAACAATCTCTCACTTGGAGACACATCGCCATAAACCTGTCTTCTTCATCCGAAGTGCACCACCTCCCCATCTTCAAGCCTAAAGACCAATCAAAGCTTAATAGAGCTTCAGCTTCTCTCATATGACCGCCTTGGTCAACATATCCGCAGGATTCTCACTTGTATGAATCTTCTCCAGAGCAATCGATCCATCTTCCAGTTATGAACGTATGAAGTGATATCTGATGGCAATATGCTTGGTCCTTGAATGAAAGGCTGAATTCTTGGCCAAGTGTATTGCACTCTGACTGTCACTGTACAGTTTGCAATCTGCTTGCTTCTTACCCAACTCTTCCATGAAACCTTGCATCTACACCATCTCCTTGCATGCTTCTGTAGCCACAACATATTCTGCTAACAATACTTCAAATATATAACCGTACAGGTAACACAGGTAGCCATTCATCCATCAAATATATAACCGTACAGGTAGCACAGGTGGCCCAAGAGAAATTCAAGGTTATATTGTCGAGGAACAAGTTACATTTGACAGGGATGCATGATTGTGATTGCTAAGAGTTGTTACAGGATTCCATATCTCAAATTTGTTGTAATTTACTTTATTTCACATGTAATATTATTTCATTTTGTAATTGTAAGAATGAGGACATTGGTTTGTATAAGTCATTATGGGCAGCACTTGTATATTCTAAATGAATTTGGAATTTCCCTTTTATGCTTACTTGTTCATTCTACGCTCGTCTGTTAACTCTGATGAAAGAAAAATATTATATATGACCATCCTTTAAGGTTAACACTCGGGTTTTTGGGAAACGGGTCATGTACTCGGGTTCTGAAAATTTGGGGCGTTACAGTTGGTATCAGAGCATAGTTTGGACAAACTTGACCTTGGGAAATGATCTTATACAAAACCTTAAATGTCTCAAGTGAGGATCTTTGAAATTAGAAATTTGAACTCAGGTGAACTTCCCTTATATTTAGAAGAATGATTGTGAATATAGAAGCCCAGACTTAGGTTCCCTTAGAAGTGACTTGGATGGCAATATAAAATTCCATCTGAGCAAAGAGCAATTCGAGAATGTAAAAATCAAAACCTAGGTCCCCTTAGAAATTATTAGAACAACTCTTTGAACTTAAGAGAAATCCCCTTGTAGCTGGAGAAATTGAGAATGTAGGGAATTAAGATTTTAAATTCCCTAGCAAATTTGCTTGAATAACAGTAAAACTTAAAAGTGAACTTAGATCCCCTTAAAATCATTAATAGTCATTTGAACTTTCACTTATGTAGGAATCCCTTTGGATTGGGAAGAAATGAGAATGTAGAAACTCAAATGTTAGGTTCCCTAGAGAATTGTTTGGGTAATTGTAGAACCTATAAATGAACTTAAGTCCCTTGGACATTTTAGTTTTGGTTAATGAACTTAGCAACAGAGCTTTAGTTCACTTGAAAGCTACCAGAATTACCGTTGTAACTTGGAGATTAAATTCATGTGCCGTGGAATGGCAAATACCCACTATTATGGGAATGAGATGGAATAAGAACATTCCTTGAACTTGACTTTTGATGAACAAATTTTCTTAGAAACATAGACTTGACAATTCTAAGAACCTTTTAACTAGAAATAACATTGTCGCAATGGTCAGCAAGAGAGACAAACTTAGACTTCGTAGGAAATTTCTTATCCCCTAAATTGTACATGGGGTCTAGCATAAACGCTCTATGGGCTTAAGAATCTTACTATGAATGTAGTTTGAATTCCCTAATACGTCTTCTTACTTAGATATATCAGCATGTAAAGACTAGTCGGGGGTGAACTTGTAGAATCTTAAGTAAATTTTCAACCATAGGCTAAGCATGTCGGGACTAGGTTTGGAATTCTAGGTGAAAAAAAATAAATAAATAAAAATAAAAAATTTTCAAACTTAGATTTCATGAAGAAACTTTGGTCCAAAGATTTTGTGTTTAAACAATCAAAGTACGCATTTGAAGCGTAATGGGCCACATAGTCTTATCCATTACGAAAATAAATGGTCAAATGATATTTCCCAGGAGTCTAGAATAATCGGGGTCACGAGTATATGAAGTCATACTTAGGCAATGTTCCGTTGTTTGACTCAGATTCTAAGTCCTAGCAAATCTTAATGATCTCAATGCCCTGATCAAGTAGAAGATCGAGATTTAACAGGATTATGAATCGATACCAGTAGATCCTCTGTTCTGCAAGTAGATGATCGATGTATCGGACTCAAACCTACTATAACCATCTATTCGTGACAGCTCGAACACTGAAAACCAGAAAATTGTGTTGTACTCTAGATGCTGAGAGTCATCCTTTAGAGGTAAAGGGAAATAAAAGTAAAGCTAGGACGTTAGTATTAGTCACCCAAATGAACTGAAAACCCTAGTAAGTGCCATGAGAAACCCCCATGCTGATGAGCATTAGTAAGATCCCCTAGTTCCAGTTAATACTGAAATGATTTCTAACATTTAGAGGAACCTAAAATACATCAATCGATTTGCTAGGATGGAGAGTTAAGGGTTGTGGTAGATTGGAATATGATAGTGAAATTTCACACTTGGGCATACATGAAGAAGAGTACACTATTAAAATGAAATTACTTAAGGATACACGCGACAAATCTCGAGACGAGATTTCTGTTAAGGGGGGTAGATTGTAACATCCCATGTTTTTCAGTACTCGGGTATTAGGTGGAAGCCTAATTTAGGATTTTAATAACCTTGCTAGACACTTGAATTTCAGATTAGTTATCGCAGGCCTTAGACCACACGACCCACTAATTGTTTGATTTATGCTATGATTGTTAACAACCCAACCATACGATTATAAGAGCAATCATAGGTTTAGATTATAAACCTGTGCAACTAAAAGATCGACCATCCACTCATTTATTTTGGATCATGGAACATCTGGATTAGCCCACTAGCACTAAAGTCCCCTTAGATGGGTCTTACGGGTTCGAATCATTTATATCACTATTGACTTTCACATGAGCGGTCTCTGAGGCCACTGTTGTATGAATTAGATCTGAGTCGACCATTTGTCTCAGTTTACGAAACACTAGCCAGCTGACCCACTGATCTACCATATCAAGCTGTCCATCCGTCAATTTCCAAATGGATCGCCATACCATCAGAGATACCTATTTTTAGGATTTCAATTTACTAAAAGACTAAGGATAGTTCTTATTATGACTACGAACAAGGACGCTTAAAGGGTTAATCATTCGGCAGCTTACTTGAACTTATGTCTTAAACAGGATTAGATCATTTGATTAGCTCTCTTAAACACATGTCTAGGAATTGATTTGATTAGTTAAAGTACTTGCCGAGTTGCTTTAACAAATGTCGGATTAGTTAAGTTACTTAAACAAATGCCTAGAGTTAGTTAGAACACTTAATTATTTTACTTAGCAGATGTCTTAGAACATATTAGAATACCGGTAGGTTAACTTAAATACATGTCTTAGATTGATTGAAAGCAATTGACTAGTTATTCTAAAACACATGGCAAGGCATTTAATCTCTAATTCAACTGATAATTCCCGACCGAGTAGTCCCTAGGATCTTTTTAACCGTTGAAGTCCGATTTCAGAATAATATGACCCTTAGATCAAGGTAAATCCATAACTAGACCCTCCAATCAGTTAGAAAGGCCCACCTAAGACTTATTTATGCCTGACCTTTGGTCAGGGGACCCATTTAGTCCCATAGAGCATCATGAACGGTGTGGATTTCATCAAATCCACTTATGGACCCCACGTTTTCCTTGCACGTGTACTCAGTGCGGGAGCACCCGCCGCGCACCGAACTGCCATAGTGGTCAGAGCTCCTCTGACCGACAATTTCCTTAAAAAGAGAAGCTCTCTCTCTCTCTTCGTTGGAGACAGCCGACGGACAGCGTCCGTTTCCTCCTACCGTGGCCCACCATGACAACCCACTTCGATGATCCAGACCGTCCATCGCGTGCACGACGCGGTCCTGACCAGAACCACGTCACTCGTGGAGGTCCATGCACACGAGTGTTTGCACGACAACCGGCGCAGGAAGAACCCGAAAAACCACGTTTCCAAATAAGGAAACTGCCTCCGCCGCTGCCAGCTCAACGATCCGAGTGGAGTGAGGAGAAAATCCTTTTATCTCGAACGTCCATCCCAGAAAGATCTCGGCCGTTTCTTTTGCTTAGGGCGTTCCTTGCAAAACCAGGGATGGTTTTGGTTCCCTCCCACAGTTTTGAGAAACCGAACGGCTGTATTCAATCCGGACCATCCAGTCCTCATTCAATGGCCCTGAGAGAGCTTAGGGCTCGATTTAAGTCGAGTAGAGGGAGTTACAATGGGTCTCTCTCCCACGCCCTTGCCGCAGCCCGTCACCCAGCCGTTTCCATTCTATCTCAGAACCCACCGAGAAAAGCTCATCTGAGCTTCATTTCTTCTATTCTCCAAGCTTCCTGGGGTCCATTAGAGCAGTCCACAACAGGTAGAATGAGGAAAGACCCGCCGGATTTTGATCCGCCATTAGAGCTGTGTCGTCTTCCCCGTCCGACTTGCACCATTACAGGCGCTGTCAGGTAGCGGCTTCCAAATCTAAAACCAGCAGAGGTGTAGAAAAGAAAATAGAAGAAGAAAGAAAAGAGAGATAGAGGAAGAGAGAGAGAGTTAGAGGAGAAGCAGCGGCTGCTGCCGTCTTAGGTGGTTCCAAAACAACTGTTCTCGAAGCTCCAGGCGGGATAAGGTGGTTCTTTCATTTTCGATGTCTTCCATATCTTCTCCTTTGGTTCTTTCATTTTCGATGTCTTCCATATCTTCCATGTCTTCCATATCTTCTTCCAGGCGGGATAAGGTGGCTCTTTCATAAGGTGGTTAAAACCATTTTAATATAACATGGTAGAGGGATTTTTGGAGCCATTTACAGCAGTTTGGAGGATCAAAATAGCGAATTTTCGTGGATTTGAAGGATCGAAAGGGGTTGGGGCCAGTTTTGAAAAGATTAAAAAAGGTAAAAAGATCCCTTGTCTTTTTGTCATTTTTGTATTTTTTTTTTGCCATCTATACCTGATTTTTTAGAAATTATTTTCTCTCTCTTTCGAATCCTAGTAAAAATCTTGGTTGGGGAGGCATTTCCGATCAGATCTACAGCAGATCTTATTGGTAAAGAAGTTTTTCTTATTCTTCTTTTTTTTTTAAAAAAAAAAAAAAATTGTCAAATTTTGTGAAAATTCAAGATCTTTAATTTTAATTTTTTCTAATATAATGCGTGGGGGGTTAATTTTGCTTAAGATCTATACCAGATCTAAGGGGTTTTGTACCATTTTTTTTTTTTTTTTTGAATATTATGTTTACTTTCGTGAAATTTTGGAAAAAAAAAATTGTTGTTAAATTTTTTGTAATATGTTGAAATGTAATGCATAGGGGTTTAAGGGGAGTATTTCCATCAGATCTGTGGTTTAGATCTGATTATTGATTTGGTTATTGTTGGGGAAATCGTTGGGTCCCCTATTATGCATGGCCACCTTGGACCGTCGATCACTTGGAGAGATGAGAAAGCAAAAGATGTGAGAGAGAGAGTAAAAATAAGAAGGTAACTAATAAGTTTATTGACAAAGGTGGTTACCATACTAACTTCTATTAAAAAAAAAGTAGCTTATTTGCTGCTCAAGTAAAATAAAGCTACCCATGAGGGTGCATTGAAACAAGCCCATTAAGTGTTACATGGTTCAGCATATCAAATAACTCAACATTCTAGCAGAGAGGCAGGCAATTTCAACGTTTGCAGGTGACGGGTAAGAGCTTCTGCTTGTCCGCCTCTCTCAATCTCTCGTGGAAGAGAATGGGGGTTTGCAATAGGTTATGCTTCTGTTCGGTAGTGGATTGGACCAGCAGTGTAGTGATCTAGACTGTTGGTAGGTTGGGTACAACCTCGGATGTGACATGCCCCAAAATTCCCAATTTTTTCAATTTGACTGCAATGGTTCGTGTTGGATATGAAAAGTGCAGGTTTACTGGTTTAAACGTTCTTATGGGGGAGATATTCTTTGGGGAATGTTTATTGAAGGAATTGCACAATATACAATACATCAGATGATGATGACAATGATACTTGGTAGCTGCTTCATGCTATATTAATTTCCGAAAGTGATTTTTACCAGACAATTAAATCCAAAAAACATTGTCATAAAAAAGAGGAAACATACGTTGTCATCCAAACAAAATTTTCCAAATAAAATCAAAGTTCATGAGCTGATGTTTCAGAATATATGTTTTACAGATGGTTTAATCATGTGCAATGGAGAGCACAAGGGGAGGGTCCAAAATTACATGATGTAGTATGAAAAGTCTTGATGAACCTGTGGTCTAACGGAATGTCTGCCCCTTGATAGAGTGGAATGGCAGAACAACATTCATGTATCTGAACCCAATTAAATGGGATGAGGCTTACATGATGATGATGATATAAGATTTGAGATATCCATTTATTTATCTTATTATCGAGATTTCTAAATAATTATCTTATCTTCATGTCTTATGCCTTTCTTATGTGCTCCTTGCAACTGAAGGGACTGGACTAATTGAAATTAGTGCAGACTGCTACTTGCTAATGTGCCAGACATGCGACTTCTAGTACTATATCACAATGGATGTTAGGATTCCAATAATTTATCTTGACTCCCTGCTTTTTTGTCTTTCTTATCTGTTCCTTGCAGTTCAAGGGATTGAATTCCAATTGAAATTGATGGATGGGACTTGGGAGAAAGCAATCTGATACAAAAATTGTGGAAGACGAGGGAAATGCAAATGAAGTAGAGTGGGATCTGTCCGGGCCCTCAAGGGAATTGCCAAAGAAGAGGTAGAACTGGTTTTAAATATATTAAAAGAGAAAGACTTGCGAGTTTTTTTTAATTGATTTATGTTTTGGTGCTTAAATATCATTTCGGATTTGAAGTACCCTTGTTGTGTTGAAATTTGAGATCTCATTTTTCACACATTCTTTGGCATCTTTATATGAAATCAATAGATGACTGAACTCGAGGAGGATCTGATTAGCAAACTACCTGCCAACATCCTTCACTCCGTTATCTCGTTTTTGCCATTGAAAGAAGTAGTTAGGACTAGCATCCTGTCAAGCACATGGAGATACTTGTAGAGATCAACGGACTGCCTAACATTTGATGCTGATAACTTGTTTGGGATAGGGAGTCCTTGGTACCGTAAATTTTGGTGCAGTCTCACAAAAGAAGGAAAAAATTCACAAACAAGTGACTTTGTGAGAATAGTTGACGAGTTCTTGCAATCTCTCCCTGGTTCTAGGATAAAAGCATTTGAGGTTGTTTTTTATTTGTGTTGAGGGTCAAATATTGTATATCAGACCCTAGTTATTGCCTGGATTTACGAACGTTGTACTGGTTAACGGTTCGATTTAGTAGTGTTTGTGATGCAGGGTGTATTTACGAGATTGGACTGAAATAGTATGCCAAAAGCATGGATTTAATGCTCATGAGTCACAAAGGCAAGGGACGGACCCCAAGAGACCAAGATCAACGCCAGAGATCTAAGAAAATAAGGAACTAAAGATCAAGTGGCCTGAAAGGACGTCCAGAATGCAAGATCACAGGGTTCCCACCATCCGTTCAGATCGAAACTTCATACATGGTCTGAGGACCATAAATTAACCGTACACATCGAATTTCATCTATTCGATCCCTATGCAAGTGGCCCAACGGACAGAATATCCCCTAAAACTCTGATTTTAGGCCCGCCTGATATCTGAATATGCTTCAAATTCGGTTTCAACTGCTTAAGTGGGGTGATAAAATGGTTGGATGGAGCAGATTTCTCGAATACATCACTTGGGACCCGCACATGCGATGCATGTGCACAACGTGTACAACGCTCGACCCGCACCGGATCGAGTTCTCGGTCAAAGGGGTCTTTGACCCGTGTTTTCTTTTAAAAACCAAGAAACGAACAGTGACAGACGTCCGATCGTCGATTCATGATTGTGGGCCCCACTCATCATCAAAATGGATGATCCAGACCATCCATTCACTCGAGGAAGCATCCACAACCCTCGCCAAGCTTTCCTTTTGGCCCCATGCATACGATCACGCGATTTCCACTGTTCAACGCAGGAATGGACGGTAGAGTAAAAATTCTGATTGGAAGCACCAAACTCGAGAAAAAGTACACATTCTTGATGGGTTTTTCACCACAGTTCTAATGGACGGGTTGGATTTCTCTATTTGAAGTCGTCATGGGCCCACCGATCATCACAGCGGTATCCGGAAGCTCTGTTTCGCTACAGAGCTTGCGGAGGAAAGCTGTGAGCCCCAGTACGGCCATGATCGCCGTCCGACTCGATGATCTGAACCGTCCCAGGTGTCCAGGGAGGAGGTATTACCCTTGCCTAGGTGTCATACATACAGAAGGTCATGATGATCGCAATCCAGCCGTCCAAACGGAAGATGGACGGTGAACTGAACCGGCAAGAGGGCCACGTCAGAAGCAGTCCAAAACCAGTCATCTCTGAGTTATTTTTTCTTTTGATTCTAATGGACGGTCTGGATTTCTCAAAGGATAATGGAAGTGGGTCCCACGGCGAGTCCAGCGTCGATCCGTGGCGAGCTCTGTCTTCGCACGATCGTATTTCCCGGAATTTCTGGAAGATGTTGGTCCTCCATCTCTGATCGGTCAGACAATCTGGACCGTCCAAATGATGCTCAGGTCGAAGAGGATCCCAGCCATGAAGTTAGACGGGAAGGATGGACGATTGGCCGTCCGAGGTAATCCTTCGAACGCAAGCTGTAATTGCGGTTCTTGTGCGTGAAACAGGGAGTCCGGGTCTGTTACAAACAAGCTGCGAAAGATTCACCGACTCCAGCTGCGTTGATGCTCCAAACCGACCTCTCCCTTGCTAGCTATAAAAGGAGAAGAGAAGGAGGGGAGAGTTTTGGGCTGGAGGGCTTGGACATGATGCAGTAGAGAGTTTGCTTTTCTGTTTTCTTTTTCTTTTCTTTTCTTTTCTTTTTCTATTTTTTCTATGGATTCTATGGAGATTAGCCTATTCATGTCTAGCTAACCCCCTTAGCTAGGGCTAAGGGGTGAAGCTTGTAGCAGGATGGGAGATGTTCTTTTATGTCGTTAATCTAATTTTGATACATGAACTACCTTGATTATGGTTTGATTTATGGGAATATTTTTTAGTTGTTAATGGGCTGTTGTGACTAAAATTACAATGGGTCTGCGATGGCTTTGAATATTTCTGTTTCCTTTTTATGGTTATGACGTCAGGAAGCCCTGTTGTTCACCATCGTCTCCTGGGCATGGTTGGATGTCGGTACCCTTCCTAACTTTCATACATTGATTGGTTGGTAATTAGTTTAATTCTGTTATTTACTTTGTCTCATGGGCATGGTTTGGTGATGGAATCCATTCTAATTCATATACCTTTCATCTCTTGCAAACTATATTAAGGCTAGTTCAGTTCGATTTTCATTGTTACACCTTTCATCTCCCTGATCTCTACAAGTGGATCCTCTGAATCCCTAGTTTCCCTTCTCTGAATTTTCTTACGATTAAGATAATTATTTCACCATCATTCTTCACATTACAATCGTTTTAGATTTCATCTTAGTCTAAGTTCTAGTTCTGGTTAACTTCAGATTACGTACAGGTTTCAGTCCCTGTGGATTCGACCTCGGTCTTACCGAGATTATTACTACATCACAACCCTATACTTGGGGAGTGAACAAGTTTTTGGCGCCGTTGCCGGGGACTGACGGCTACGTATTTCTGAAATTAATTGATTTTAGAATTAGATTAAGATTAGGATTTTACTAACTTTAGGTTTAGGTTTTTCTGATTTATAGAAACTAACCTATTTTCTTCTTTTGCAGGATCTTAACATAGGAATTTCTAACTTGGTAACTTCCTTCTAACTTCTCCTCTACCTACTTTCCATACTGTTGTAAGACCTTTTCTTCTATTTTCTTAGGATTTGAGTTGGGGACTCATCATGTATATGCACGAGTGGGAACGTCAGTATGCTGAGAAGAATAATCTATATTGGGATGATAATTATGATAGAAATCAACCTATGTCTCAGAATTTTCCTGAAACAATCATCGAGAACCGGCCAGAGTATAACGCTTCATCGGTTAACAAGTTCTTACGTGATCATATGCAGGAGAACAATTACACCCCACGGATTTCCAAGACAGTACGTGAGTGTTGGGGTTATCATAACTATGGGAGTGAGAATTATTATCACTCATCCGAGAAAAAGAAAACAATGCGTGATTATATTATAAGTGATAATATGTATTACCAACCATCAGATTCTCCCACACATGATCCGTATGACTTTAATCAGTGGAACCATCAATGTCGGAAAGATTAACCAACAACATGTTATAATGATAATTCTCTTGGATCCCCTACCTTTGAGATTCAACCAAAATCGATCCAAGGGGAGTCATCTCAAAGTGACACAGACTCTGCTACGGACATGAGAAAATTAATAGAAGAGCTTGAATCACGCCTTGATAGGATAATTGAGGCTAATGCACCTCAGCCTCAACCGAATCCAACTCTCCATACACAATCTCATACATATGATCAATGGAACCATCAAAATTGGGAAGTTGAATTAATAATGCATCATGATAACGATTCTTTTGGGACCTATACCTTAGAAATCCAACAAAGAACGATCCAAGAGAATTCGCTTCAGAACTCCATACAAAATCTGGAGCTCATTCAACAAAACACGCTCCAACGATTTCAAGAACTTGTAAAAGATGTACAACAGTGGAGTTCACGTGATGCGACTATGGAAAATAGTACAATTGAGAATGAAGAGTTGGATTGTATTGATGAGCACATAGTTCAATTTCCCGATGAGTCGATCTCGATGACTGTCCAAAGGAATGATCAAGAGACGTGAGTGTCTTTCAAATACAGTAATGATGACACACTATCCTTACATGACACACAGGATCTCAATGATGAGGTAGAGGTTAGTTTATTCGAACCTCAACCGAATGTAGAATGTGAAGAAAGCGATCCCATCCCAAGTGTGCACTGCACAGAATTAGACAATGATGCATATTGGGATGATGATCATGAATGTTCAGCCCCAGTTCCCTTGGAATTAATCTCAAGTTTGGTACAGGTCAATGATCAAGAAGTGCACGAAGTGAGCGGTCATAATGAGTTACTCCACTCACTTGACATGTCTGATTTAAGAGTGGATGAGCTCCTTACAACCAACCCTTCTATCTCTTGTGAGACATGTTTGGATCACTTCCCTAAATTGAATTATGATATAATTCAGGAGATGAACGAGTTATTTGATACGACTCTGGAATTTAAAACTACCCAGTTAAGGCCACCATTTGAACTGTTGAATTTTGACGAGACCAGGCCTCTTCTGAGTAGTATCAATGAACAGAGTCCGCACATCAATACTTCGTTTACTGATCCTCAATCTGCTTGTGCAGGGCTGGAGCAAGAGAGCGCACTTTCGTCTACTTTTAAAAACGATAGAATCCTTGAACAGATCATCACACACTTCAATGTGGAGAATGAGTTACTCTTAACTGAATGTCCCAATGCTTTGGATGACTTCTTGGCACACTTTGCAGATTCAAACGATCCCATGATAAGAGACAAAGTGAATGTGTTGCAAGACAACATCTCGGTAGTCATCACTGACCGAGAGAACCCTTACTTTGACGCCCCTCCCTACCCAGATCCTCACTGCTTACCATTAAGGGAGGAGGAGCTAAAAATTGAACCGAAGTTTGGAACTTCGGAATGTGTTGAGACTACACCACTTCTCGAAAATTTTTCTGAATTTTATCTACCTGTAGTCTCTGATTCACCATGGGATACTAACTTCAAAACTTTTTCTGTCACAGGTGAATCGTATATACTTTGGATACCTCAAGCAATTCAATTGAAATTTTTTTATGAGGTGCATAAGTCTCTCTGGAAAGTCATGCTCCAGGGCGCCCAAGCCTATTGCAAAAAGGGCTTTTGGATGATCCTGTTGAGGAACTTACTGAGAAACTTATCAAGATATTGGCCGAAAGAGGAACCTTGCGGCATGATCGAGTAGCTTTTCCTTGCTTTCATAGGACTAGAGTAGTTTGTTTTATGTTATTTTAGGATAGACGGTAAACTTAGCGCTCCTGGGAGGCAACCCAGCTTTTCATTCCATTTAATTTTCCTAGTTAGTTAGTTCAATGTTTGTGGGTAACATTGCTGCAAACCCTCACGAGACTACAACTCGTCCTCTAGGGGAACCTAGGGGTTTAAAGGCTTGTTGCATGCGCTAAATGCAATCGAGAGCACCTGCGAAAGTGGTATAGGTAGGATTTTATCTTTTGTTATTTTTGTTTTGCTTTCTCTCTCGTGCTAACCGGCTTCCATGCTGCGATCTCTTGGAATGTCTCTCACGATTCATCATCCAGGTACTATCTTCCCATCACTTCACATTTACTTTTGTTGTCCCATGTGCATTCCATGCTCATATCTTTTACATTGAGGACAATGTAGCTTTTAGGTTGGGGGTGGGAGATTAGGTTACCTAATCAGTGTTTTCTTTGTCTTGAGCAAAAATTTGTGAAAATTTTTAAATTTTTTGGACTTTCTGGTGAATTTGAAGTGATTTGACGACCATCTTAAATTTAGAATTACAGGATATGGAATGTTGGTGATTTATTACTCTTGGATTCAGTTGCTTGTTAGATTTCACAGTTAAGTTTGAATTATTAATCCATGATTAGAAGTTGTGAACATTGATTGAGTCATGATTTCACATGTCACATCTCGCTTGCACATTAAGATTTCAGTTTGAAACTGAAGGGTTAATTTGGTAATCACTGAGCATGAAAGAAACCAGCCTAAAAGATTTGGCCATCAGGGTATAAACAAAAAAAAAAAAAAAAAAAAAAAAAAAAAAAGAATTACACCATGGGTTTGCTCCCTATAGGTGTGGATTCGATTTTCCATGATTAACAGTTGGAAAGAGTTGGGCGACTAGTTTCACCATAGGTTTGCTCCCTATAAGTGAAAATTTGATTCCCATCTTGATAAAAAAATAAATAAATAAATAAATAAATAAACCTAGAAAATGAAAGAATGATCTGTGAGGCAAAGTTCTGGTTTAGGTGATGGTAGTTATGAATTTTCTAATTGATTACCAATGATATCATGAAATCGACAATTTGATCTCTTAATGATGATAGGTCGGGATTACACTTTACATCTGTGGAACTCAATGTTTAGGATTGTTCTAATTGAGGGACTAATACTTTGAATTTGATTATGAAGTTTACCGTGTGTTTGAGTCTAGGAGTGAGTAAGGCCCAACATTCATGAATCTTAAGACTTATAGTATTTGGATGGTTTTCCAAAAATCACTTGAGTTCATAGAAATTATCCTGTAATTCTAAACTTATTTTTCGCATATTTTGCTCGGGACTAGCAAAATGCTGGTTGGGGTTGTGTTGAGGGTCAAATATTGTATATCAGACCCTAGTTATTGCCTGGATTTACGAACGTTGTACTGGTTAACGGTTCGATTTAGTAGTGTTTGTGATGCAGGGTGTATTTACGAGATTGGACTGAAATAGTATGCCAAAAGCATGGATTTAATGCTCATGAGTCACAAAGGCAAGGGACGGACCCCAAGAGACCAAGATCAACGCCAGAGATCTAAGAAAATAAGGAACTAAAGATCAAGTGGCCTGAAAGGACGTCCAGAATGCAAGATCACAGGGTTCCCACCATCCGTTCAGCTCGAAACTTCATACATGGTCTGAGGACCATAAATTAACCGTACACATCGAATTTTATCTATTCGATCCCTATGGAAGTGGCCCAACGGACAGAATATCCCCTAAAACTCTGATTTTAGGCCCGCCTGATATCTGAATATGCTTCAAATTCGGTTTCAACTGCTTAAGTGGGGTGATAAAATGGTTGGATGGAGCAGATTTCTCGAATACATCACTTGGGACCCACACATGCGATGCATGTGCACAACGTGTACAACGCTCGACCCGCACCGGATCGAGTTCTCGGTCAAAGGGGTCTTTGACCCATGTTTTCTTTTAAAAACCAAGACACGAACAGTGACAGACGTCCGATCGTCGATTCATGATTGTGGGCCCCACTCATCATCAAAATGGATGATCCAGACCGTCCATTCACTCGAGGAAGCATCCACAACCCTCGCCAAGCTTTCCTTTTGGCCCCATGCATATGATCACGCGATTTCCACCGTTCAACGCAGGAATGGACGGTAGAGTAAAAATCCTGATTGGAAGCACCAAACTTGAGAAAAAGTACACATTCTTGATGGGTTTTTCACCACAATTCTAATGGACGGGTTGGATTTCTCTATTTGAAGTCGTCCTGGGCCCACCGATCATCACAGCGGTATCCGGAAGCTCTGTTTCGCTACAGAGCTTGCGGAGGAAAGCTGTGGGCCCCAGTACGGCCATGATCGCCGTCGACTCGATGATCTGAACCGTCCCAGGTGTCCAGGGAGGAGGTATTACCCTTGCCTAGGTGTCATACATACAGAAGGTCATGATGATCGCAATCCAGCCGTCCAAACGGAAGATGGATGGTGAACTGAACCGGCAAGAGGGCCACGTCAGAAGCAGTCCAAAACCAGTCATCTCTAAGTTATTTTTTCTTTTGATTCTAATGGACGGTCTGGATTTCTCAAAGGATAATGGAAGTGGGTCCCACGGCGAGTCCAGCGTCGATCCGTGGCGAGCTCTGTCTTCGCACGACCGTATTTCCCAGAATTTCTGGAAGATGTTGGTCCTCCATCTCTGATCGGTCAGACAATCTGGACCGTCCAAATGATGCTCAGGTCGAAGAGGATCCCAGCCATGAAGTTAGACGGGAAGGATGGACGATTGGCCGTCCGAGGTAATCCTTCGAACGCAAGCTGTAATTGCGGTTCTTCTGCGTGAAACAGGGAGTCCAGGTCTGTTACAAACAAGCTGCGAAAGATTCACCGACTCCAGCTGCGTTGATGCTCCAAACCGACCTCTCCCTTGCTAGCTATAAAAGGAGAAGAGAAGGAGGGGAGAGTTTTGGGCTGGAGGGCTTGTACATGATGCAGTAGAGAGTTTGCTTTTCTGTTTTCTTTTTCTTTTCTTTTCTTTTCTTTTTCTATTTTTTCTATGGATTCTATGGAGATTAGCCTATTCATGTCTAGCTAACCCCCTTAGCTAGGGCTAAGGGGTGAAGCTTGTAGCAGGATGGGAGATGTTCTTTTATGTCGTTAATCTAATTTTGATACATGAACTATCTTGATTATGGTTTGATTTATGGGAATATTTTTTAGTTGTTAATGGGCTGTTGTGACTAAAATTACAATGGGTCTGCGATGGCTTCGAATATTTCTGTTTCCTTTTTATGGTTATGATTTCAGGAAGCCCTGTTGTTCACCATCGTCTCCTGAGCATGGTTGGATGTCGGTACCCTTCCTAACTTTCATACATTAATTGGTTGGTAATTAGTTTAATTCTGTTATTTACTTTGTCTCCTGGGCATGGTTTGGTGATGGAATCCATTCTAATTCATATACCTTTCATCTCTTGCAAACTATATTAAGGCTAGTTCAGTTCGATTTTCATTGTTACACCTTTCATCTCCCTGATCTCTACAAGTGGATCCTCTGAATCCCTAATTTCCCTTCTCTGAATTTTCTTACGATTAAGATAATTATTTCACCATCATTCTTCACATTACAATCGTTTTAGATTTCATCTCAGTCTAAGTTCTAGTTCTGGTTAACTTCAGATTACGTACAGGTTTCAGTCCCTGTGGATTCGACCTCGGTCTTATCGAGATTATTACTACATCACAACCCTATACTTGGGGAGTGAACAATTTGCTTAGCAATTATCATCAGCAACATCTTGATCGATGGGTCGACATAGCAATTACGGCCCGAGTTGAAAAGCTCACCCTCTCATTGTGCTCCGAAGACTGCATCCGTGATGAAGAATTTTATAGATTCCCTCATCATATTTTTTGTTGCAGAAATACCAACTTGAAATGTGTGTATTTGGTAGGTTGCATCTTGAGATTGCCTGCTGATTTCGAAGGTTTCTACTCTCTGACAGATCTCACTCTAAAAAATATAGTTCTTGATGATGAAGGATTTGTGATTCTACCGTCCAACTATTCACTCCTTGAACGACTGAAGGTGATGCACTGCCATCATCTAAATAACTTGAAGATCACTGGTACGTCTCCCCGGCTAAAGTATTTGATGGTATGTTTACGTCAGCCCAACCTCTTGAAGGAGATCTGTACTCATGCCATTAATCTCACCACATTTGAATACAGTAGACCTTTGGTCTGCTTCTCTTTCGTGGAAGTTCCGCGACTGCTTCATGCCTTCATTACTCTTGAATGGGTACCTGTCAATGATGTAGCCTCTGTTTTCCTGAGCCTTCCCCAATATCTTCCTCAACTGGAGGCTCTTTGCTATCGCATTGGTGGAGCTAATAGGGGGTGTGTAAGCAAATCATGTCTTTTGCTCATTAAGGATGGTCAAATTCTAGGGTGGCAAATGGGCTAGGCCACATTATGCCAAAGAATGTCCAAAGTCTGGCCATGAACTAATGATCTAAGTCCCAACTCCAGCCTACTCAAAATTGGCTCAGACTAGGCCAGGCCTACAATTTGAATTCTCAGCCCACCACATGTTGAATAAATTGGGCCAGGTTAGGCCTTTAGGCAAGATGCAAGCTTAGGTCCAACCAGTGTTCGAAATATCGGTTAAGCGCAATGTATCCCACCCTTACAGATATGTATCGGTTATCGCACGAGATATATAGTTTGTATCGCATACTTTATCACACTTTTTGGGAAATATAGGGAAACATTTGGGAAATGGTTGAATTTTCCAATGAAACTTCAGGGATGGTTAAAAAAGACTTTAATACAAACTTTTAAATCATAATATTTCAAAAAAAAAAAAAAAAAAGTAGAGACAATAAGTTTCCTTCTTATAGAGTCATAAGCTATGTGCTGTCTAATTGGACTAAGTCAATTATATTCAAATATAATATATAACATTTATAAATGTATCAAAACATGCATGAAAACACAACTAAGTGGACCCCAACATGTGTGTTGACCTCAACTTGTACCATTAAAACCTTCTTGCTTCGAAACCAACATGTGCGTGGGACCGTCAACGTGGCCCTTGGCATTATGTATGTGTTGTATCCACACTGTCCATCCATTTGGAGAGATCATTTTAGGTCCTGAGCAAAAGAAACAGGCTGATCCAAAGCTCAAGTGGACCCTACCATAGATAACAATGGGGGCAATGACACCCACCGTTGAAACTTGAAACCACTTTTATGGGGTCCACCATAATGTTTATTTTAGATCCAACCTGTTCATAAGTTTATATAAATATTTACCAAGGTAAAACACAAATATCAGCTTGATCGAAAAATTTTGTGGCCCTCACAAAGTTTTCAATGGTATGAGTTCAATCCCCATTGTTTTGTGTGGTGGGCTCCACTTGAGCTTTGGATTTGACCCATTATTTGTCTTACGACCTAAACTAATCTCTCAAAATGGATGGACAAAATGGATATACAATACATACATTTATGTGGGCCCCACCATTTTTGGTGCAGCAAGTGGCAATGAATCAACTTTTCCCTTAACTTGAGGGGCATGGATTAGGTGTTAGGCGTGTAACTGCATAACCGATGTTACTTTTACAGTAGTGCCCTCCTTCGATGATATGTTATATATCCAAAACTTCTGTGACGCCCGAAAGGGTTTCAATGGTAGACGTTCAATCTCCCACAGCTTTTTTCAGTGTGGTCCACTTGTTCTTTAGATCTGTCTTATTTTTCGGATCAAGACTTACGACGAGCTTGCCAAATAGATGGACAGTTTGGATACAACGTATACATCATAATGCGACCCACGGAACTTGCTGACATCAATACAATAGCTATATAGCTGGTGTGTGGTACACCAGCTAATTCGCTTCCGCCACTCAAAACTGTTGTCCTGCTCATTCCCAGCTTCTTAAAGAAGATGGCGTCCTCAAAAAGGGCTTCCGAAGCCATTCTTGCAACAGGGATAAGGATCCAGTCATCTCGAAACCCTGAAATTCTAAAACTTTTCTAAAAAAATCTCCCAAATCCCTTCGAGTTTTGGCAGACCTCTCGATCGAGTGGCCCCATGGTTCCAATCACGCAATCTTCTTTCATAGGTACCAAAATCCCCTCTTATAAAAGATTTTCCCTCTTTTTTTATAATTTTTTTTCCCCCGATTGTCCTGTAAATCTGCGGATACAACATGATAGTATCGCTAATATCGACGATTTCGCAAAAAAATCGTGCAATATTGTGCGATATAAAAAGAATTTTTATTTTTATTTTTTTTCTTAATTTTCGAGGGTATCGGATCGGTTTCGTCTCCCGGGCAGCGATATCGGCCGATAGTATCGATATTAGGAACATTGGGTCTAACACACTTATTTTTGGGAATAAAACTCAATCCCAAGTCCAATTGATGGGTTTTTAGGGTCAGCCCCAACCCGGCCGAAAGGGATCCGACTCAAGCTAGTCAACCCAGCCTAGCCCATTTACCAACTGACCAAGCTCACATCATGATGCTTATCTTATCTTGGTGTCTCAAATGCAGTTTTTTCTGGGAGACTAGCCAACATATACAGATCTCAAGCAATTAGTGATGATTCTGCCTGCAAGTTTACATGAAGATCTCCTTTGGATTGCATCCATTCTGAAGGCTTGTCCTTTCCTAGAGAAATTACACGTGGATGTGAGTTTTCTTAATCTATGGAAGTAATGGAAATTATAATGTGATTTTTTATTTTTATTTAATTATTTGAATATTGCTACTTGTTTCTTACAGTATGAAATTAACTTCTTCCATTTCCATTATTATTATTATTATTATTATTATTATTATTATTATTTGTGATATTGGGTGTATTGCATAATTGGTTTCCTTGGGTTTAGGCTTTTGATGGAATGTTGTGGTTGATGTATTCTTTTATGTATAATGTTATGAAGGATAGTAAATTTGTTTCTATCAAATTGATGGAATATTTGAAGACTGTTAAATAATCTTTTTTTCTTTTTCTTTTTTCCTTTTTCCGGGGGGTGATATTATCTATCAAAATCTTGATGAAGTATCCACACTTTTCTTTCTTTATGACCGAAGTTTAGTTGAAGAGAACTGGGGAAAAGCCCAACTCTATTATGAGTTACCCTCTCATCACCACCTCTTTTGCAAGGGATTGCCTACGTTGTTGACATCCCTTAAAACATTCGACTAAATAATCCCTCCACTAGAAGAGGAAAAAGCTTGGACTCCCAAGATTGACCATGAGGCCCAACATGTGTTGATTTCGTGGTATGTTTGATGCTGAGTTTTGGCCTAAATTTCAGTGTCTGCATTTGCCATTTGTAGGATTTTGGTTAAGATTTTAAAGATTCTCTGACGATTCTAGGCTGATTTTTTAGATCTATTTTTAGGCAATTACATATTGGCCAAATCTTTGTAGATGTAGTTTTTGTTATCTTAGATCAAATTGAGTTAGAAATTAATCTAGGAGTAAAATCTAAATTAATGATTTATAGGGATTTTTAGGGTCCGTCTTTTAGAGTCTATAAAAGGAGTTGTTCTAGGTAGAAGGCATTACAGTTTAGTGAGTTTTGTGAAGTGGTTATTCAAGTAAATTTTAACTGGTGCAAGAGGTAATATTGATAAGTCGCTTATTTCTCATTGCTCAAATACTCGTGGCGTGTGTTCTTTACCAAATAGAACATTTTGTCTGTCTTTACTCTAACACTTCAGGTTGTTACTCTTCATGAATTTTTGTTTCGTTTGAAAATAATTTTGTTCCAGTTATCTTGTATACATGGCACGCCACATCTGGACTGTTCATCCAGTTGAAAATCTCAATGATGGGATATAGGATCTGTTAGGGCTCACCCAGTTGGAAATCTCTATGATGGGATGGGATCTTAACTGTTCCAACTGTTAGCAGCCAACCTTGCTTGGAAGGAATATTGGCAATGCTCAGCATTGATGAAAGGTTCTACTACTTTGATGGTTAGCATTGTCCATTCTATGAATTTTGCCAACAGTGGTCCCATCCACATTGGGATACCGGATGAGTGGATGAACCATCTCCCAAACTGTTGGGCCACTTTTCCAAATTGTGCTCAATGCACAGTAAAGTTGGGCAGACTGACACAATTCACTTGGTGTTAGAAGTATTGTTTTTACATCATTTTGTAGTGTCTGTCCATACACGGGCACTTTGGCATGACATCACTGGGTTTGATTCATCGTCATCTAAGTCTTATCCACATTTTTTTGGGTTCAATTATTAAAAAGAAAAGAAAAGAAAAGAAAGAACACTTCTCTTTATATGTGATTGAAACTTCTCTCTTAATTGCATTTTCACACCCCCTTTCAAGCTGTTGGTGATTCAAAAGGAGGCCTTCAAAATGTCCCCACAGTCAACTCAAGGAAGTCAGGCTGAGTGGATTTAGTGGTTCTACAAAACAGGAGTTTGCAGTTTATGTACTTAACAACGTTGTTAAACTTGAGTTGATGGCGATTGAACCATATTTTAAGAGAAACGTTGGAGAGGGCAAATGGGAGATAAGTGCTGTTGGTGATTGTTCTAAGCACCCGTGGTACAAATTAAGTGCACCAAAGATCAGGAAACAACTTTGTCAAGAAGCCCTCCGCAAACCAAAGTGGTTATTTTGAGCACCGATGGTGTAGAAGAAGAGTGCCAAAGCTCATGAGCACCCGCCAAAGATCATCCACGAGCCAAAGTAGTTGTCTTACGATTCTTCTTATTTGAGAACAATTAAGCTTTGTCATTGGTTTTTTAAACTCGTGTGATTTACTGATAGTTCTAATGTTTGAACAAGCATTTTAAGCGGTGTCTTGATGAAAGGGATGAGAGATAATTTTGTTGCTAGTATTAAAGTTTGAATTTTGTGCGGAGTGTAATAAATACACGTTTATTTTAAATACAATACATGTGGCACCAACATGATCATCTAAACCATGATTTCCCTTTAGGAAACACAAGTGGACCATAGACCCATAAATGGATGTACTCGTTTGCCCACTTGACTTTTGATTCTGCCTGATTTTTAGGCTTACATCCTAAACATGAGTTGGTGCTACTAATGGAGTTGATGTCTCATAAACATCAAGGTGGGTAGAACTTTCATGAGATCCAACCTGTTCATCAAGTATGCTGCCTCTGACTCTTGTTCACCATGGAGCTCAGAAATCATGCTGATCCAGTGCATTTTAAGAAAGAATAAAACAATCCTAGGGATATCTATATACAGATCGTCTAGTTTGTTGATGTCATTTCTAGCCTTCGTTCATCTATGTAGATCATGTAGGAACTTTCATGGAGATTCTTTGTTGCCCATTCTTTGATGAAAAAGGATCGAACCATAACCAAGACACATGACATTTTTTAATGGCCTTTTGCCTTATCAGATAATGAGAATTGTTCCAGTCGGCTAAGTGTATGACTCCGTCTGATACACCTACTTGCATGTAAGAAGGACAATGGGCCAAGTCGGGTGAAGCAAATCAGATTTCTGATTATGACCTAGAACGCAGGCCGGGCCTAACGAATTCAATTATCCAGGCTGAGTCCAACCCAAGCCCGACCGTTTACAGCCCTAGCTGCATGATGGGGACTAATTGGAGCCCAAAATAATCCATCTGGACCCATCAGTTATGTGCACTCTACTCTTTGGTGTTAAATATAGTGACTGGACCTATCTTTTACAGATGATCTTGTCCATTAGTTGTGCATCCCATTAAATGGATGGCAACTTGATCATTCAATCAGTATGAATTTTTCAAGGCAGCCTACGAGGATTTGGTCTGTTCAAATGGACGGTCCAGACTGATGATATAGATTGGACAGATGTCCAAATGCAAGTAGTTGCATGGGAAGGTCTACGTACACTTAACGCATTTGGTTAGATGAGGGACATGGTACCAATTGTAACATCCCGAATTGAAAGTGTGTTTGGCTGCGGTTGGAGCCAAACCCAATCCATGGTAGGAGAGAATTCAAAGGCCTAGTAACGAATTGGCTCTCGATGGGGTGGATCTTTATGAAGGCGATGATATGATGATCTGAATGAACCTACTTGAAACTTCTAGTCTGGGCTAGGGCCCAGATGCGCATATATTAAGATAGGCCCCACATGGACCCAGGCAGCTAAACTCATGGAGTGGGTTTAAACAGCCGTAGACCGGTCCACTTACTCCTCCCCAATGCACAGGTTACGGAATAAAATCCTAACAATGAAGAATTGTACTCAAAGATTAAATGCCAATCAACTCCCTTCCCATAGAGGGACATAAAGATCAAGAAGCTTGACATTCTTCTTTTCCCATGAGTCCCATGAGAGAGATGTCGTACTTCAACTCATTCCTCGATATCCATGTTGTGAAATTCATTCCTCTCTTGCGTCTCACGAAACTTGCATCTTTCCACAACCTTTGGCCCTACTCAGCCTATGTTTTGTGTTTGTTTTAAGCTGAGCATATTTATTGCTGGACCAGAACTTTATTTGAAATTGATTGAAGGAAAGTGTCCTTCAAGGATATCAGTTGCAAACATCACCTGTAGGAGGTCATCATAAATTTCTAGTGAGTCACGACCGAGTTAACTCGGTTGTAGTTCTTAACTAATAACTAGTTGAGTTCATTTCAAGGGTTTTGTTAGCCACAGGGTTAGATTAAAGGTCCGTTGAACCCAATGCTTCTCAAAATCATTCACAACTGGTTGGAGCTATCAAACCTTTGAGGGGTCGTTTAGCATTGTGGATTGGAGAGGATTGGAGGGGTTTCAAATCCTCTTGGTTGTTTGGCAACATAAAGTAACCGGGGGTTTCAAATCCATGGGGTTTCTAATCCCCTCTCTGGGGGGTTTGTAATCCACGGTGAGAGCTTGGATTACACCTAAAATCATTTCAATAGTTGCAGGTGTAACATGTGTGTCACTGTACACTATCATTCTATTGGGCACGTGGCCCACTGATGATGATCAACACCGTCCAAACATTGTCTATGTAAATCAGCACCGTCCAAACATTGTCCATATTAATCCACGATTAAAAATCGTTGGTTAGTCACTCAGACATGATCTTGTGCTTGCAGTCCATCCGAGACTTAGAATTTCATCATTTTCAGGCAAAGCATATATTTTAGCGGGCTTATCACAACCAGTGTCAAAAATTATATATCTCACTAATTAGGGATATTAAAGTTGATTTCGTAATTAAATTCAAACCCTTGTAAATATACCATGCATAGGTATTTTTGAATTAAAGTTGATTCACACTCTAGGGTGCCAAACACCCTGGGAGGATCGCAAATCGAGGGGGTTTCCAGTCCTGGGGTTCCGAATACAGGGGGTTCCAAATCCACGCTCTCAAACAGGCCCTAATTCTGTTTGCGCTAGGGCTCGGTGGCTCGGTCTAACTTTTCTAAATTTAGAGTCTCACGCGGCTTAACCAAGTCAGGGGAGAAACGGCCAGACTCAGATGAATTCTCTCCTACCATGGATTGGGTTTGGCTCCAACAGCAACCCAACCCACTTTCAATTCGGGATGTTACAATTGGTACCATGTCCCTCATCTAACCAAATGCGTTAAGTGTACGTAGACCTTCCCATGCAACTACTTGCATTTGGACATTGTCCAATCTATATCATCAGTCTGGACCATCCATTTGAACAGACCAAATCCTCGTAGGCTGCCTTGAAAAATTCATACTGATTGAATGATCAAGTTGTCATCCATTTAATGGGATGCACAACTAATGGACAAGATCATCTGCAAAAGATAGGTCCAGTCACTATATTTAACACCAAAGAGTAGAGTGCACATAACTGATGGTCCAGATGGATGATTTTGGGCTCCAATTAGTCCCCATCGTGCAGCTAGGGCTGTAAACGGCCGGGCTTGGGTTGGACTCAGCCTGGATAATTGAATTCGTCACGCCCGGCCTACGTTCTAGGTCATAATCAAAAATCTGATTTGCTTCACCCGACCTGACCCATTGTCTTTCTTACATGCAAGTAGGTGTATCAGACGGAGTCATACACTTAGCCGACTGGAACAGTTCTCATTATCTAGTAAGGCAAAAGGCCATTAAAAAATGTCGTGTGCCTTGGTTATGGTTCGATCCTTTTTCATCAAAGAATGGGCAACAAAGAATCTCCATGAAAGTTCCTACATGATCTACATAGATGAACGAAGGCTAGAAATGACATCAACACGATCTGTATATAGATATCGCTAGGATTGTTTTATTCTTTCTTAAAATGCACTGGATCAGTATGAGTTCTGAGCTCCATGGTGAACGAGAGTGAGAGGCAGCATACCTGATGAACAGGTTGGATCTCATGAAAGTTCCACCCACCTTGATGTTTATGAGACATCAACTTCATTAGTAGCACCAGCTCATGTTTAGGATGTAAACCTAAAAATCAGGCAAATTCAAAAGTCAAGTGGACAAATGAGTACATCTATTTATGGGTCTATGGTCCACTTGTGTTGCCTAAAGGGAAATCATGGTTTAGATGATCATGCCGGTACCACATGTATTTTATTTAAAATAAACGTGTATTTATCACACCCCGCACAAAATTCAAACTTTAATACTAGCAACAAAATTATCTTTCATCCCTTTCATCAAGACACCGCTTAAAATGCTTGTTCAAACATTAGAACTATCAGTAAATCACATGAGTTTAAAAAACCAATGACAAAGCTTAATTGTTCTCAAATAAGAAGAATCGTAAGACAACTACTTTGGCTCGTGGATGATCTTTGGCGGGTACTCATGAGCTTTGACACTCTTCTTCTACACCATCGGTGCTCAAAATAACCACTTTGGTTTGCGGGAGGGCTTCTTGACAAAGTTGTTTCCTGATCTTTGGTGCACTTAATCTGTACCACGGGTGCTCAGAACAATCACCAACAACACTTATCTCCCATTTGCCCTCTCCTACGTATCTCTTAAAATATGGTTCAATCGCCATCAACTCAAGTTTAATAGCGTTGTTAAGTATATAGACTGCAAACTCCTATTTTGTAGAACCACCAAATCCACTCAGCCTGACTTCCTTGAGTTGACTGTGGGGGCATTTTGAAGGCCTCCTTACTTCTTTTGAATCACCAACAGCTCAAAAGGGGGTGTGAAACCACAATTAAGAGAGAAGTTTCAATCAAATATAACGTGGGCAAGCTCGCATACAAAGAGAAGTGTTCTTTCTTTTCTTTTTAATAAATGAACCCAAAAAAATGTGGATAAGACTTAGATGATGATGAATCAAACCTAGTGATGTCATGCCAAAGTGCCCGTGTATGGACACCAAGGTATCCCGTATCGGTATCGGTTGGCGTAACGGTGCCCTCCGATACCAATACGGATACGGGGGTGTAACGGCCCGTTAACGGTGTAAAAAAAAAATTTGCCAAAAAAATATGGATTAAATCCGGAATATTCTAAGCATTCCAAATATGCATTCATTTATATATTTGAACATGTTTATGGTGGTGTAATGGTCCACTCTTTGGTGAGAAGTTGTATCGGATTGTCTGATGAATTTATGAACCAGATAACCTGAATTTGACTACAAAATTCATATATTTAATTTTTTTTTTGAAAGATCTGAAAAATCATTAAAACGAGGGAGCAGAAACCAAAACAAAAGGACAGAAGGGAGCCCGCTGAGATAGCAGACCACACTTCTAGCAAAAAGGGAAAAATTACATGCAGAAAGATTAACAGTATTTGAAGCCCATTCGAAAATGAGATGGTGCACCCTTCTAACTGTGACCTCCACCGAATTGGAAACGTCCCGAAAACATCTGTTATTCCTTTCTTCCCAGATAGACCACCAGGCTGCTAGAAGCGACATTCTCCAAACAACATCAATTTCCTTACCCAAGGCCACACCATGCCAAGCAGTGATCAGATTATACGTAGAACGCGGAAAGGACTACTTCACCGCAAAAGAAGAAAGCAAAACTGACCACACCTTCTGGAAGAACGAGCAATGGACAAACAGATGATCAGTCGATTCTCCATTTTCCAGGCAAAAAATACAAATGTTTGGAATTATCATCCCCCTCTTCCTAAGGTTATCCACCGTAAGTCTCCCCACTAGCCAGCCAAAGGCCGCAATCCTTGGAGGCACTTTATATTTCCACACCCTAGCTATCATTGCCTCATCCCAAATCGCAGACTTGATGTGCAAACACAAATAGAGAGACTTTACAGAAAAAATACCCTTCTTATCAGGGCTCCAAAGCAGCCTATCCTCTTGAGTAGAGTTAGGATGCCCGTTACCGAGGCGTTGAAGGAGGGCCACAAAGTCATCTATCTCCCAGTCATGGAGGTTTCTTCTACAAGGGGGGAGCCAGATGACTTCTTTACCAATCATCGAGAAACAATCAGCTACCGCTATGAAACGATTGGGCGTCAGCCGATAAATGGAGGGAAAATCCTCCCTCAAAGTAGAAGAACCAACCCATATATCTTCCCAAAATCTAATCTTGTCTCCTTTACCTAACGAGTGCCCCATCCTATTGCGAACATCCTTGCTTGAGATTATCACCCCTTTCCATAAGGACGAAGCTCTGTAGAAAGAGGAAACCTTGGACCATCTCCCATCAACCGAGCGGCCATATTTACTTTTAATAAGGTTGTTCCAAAGCGTCCCCTCTTCAGTCCTAAGTCTCCACCACCATTTCCCTAAAAGTGCACGATTCATCACTTTGAGATTTCTAACGCCGGCCCCGCCGTCTTGAACCAGCTAGCACACTTCATTCCAATGAAGCAAGTGAAATTTCTTCTTTCCCTCTAACCCATGCCACAGAAAGTCCCTTCTTAGTTTCTCAAGGATCGCAATAATCTTAATCGGGCATTGAAAGAGAGACATAAAGTATAAAGGGAAATTTTGAGAGGGCCGCTTTTATCAAAGTAAGACGCCCTCCTAAAGATAAATACCTGCTTTTCCATCTGGCTAAGTAGGATTCAAATCTCTCAATTACTTTTTCCCATAAAGCCGCCGGAGGCTTGCCAACACAAAGCGGAAGACTAAGAAAAGTAGTCGGAAGCGTGCCCATGGCGCACCCGAAAAATTCAGTGAACTGTTGAGATTCAGAGTCCTCTAAATTAACCCCAAACAGTCTCGACTTGGAAAGATTCACCTTGAGGCCCGAAACCGCTTCGAAGCAGCGGATGGAAGTGCGAAGATTACTGACTTTCGTAGCGTCTGCCTTGCTAAGTAGGAGGGTGTCATCTGCAAATTGAATGTGGGAGATCAGGGAATCCATACCCTTCACCTTGAACCCACCAATTATACCTTCATCCTGGCCTTTACGAAGCATACTAGAAAAGGCCTCTCCCACGATCAAGAAGAGGAAGGGAGATCACCTTGTCGTAGACCTCTTGAACTCTTGAAGAAGCCTTTAGGGGACCCATTGAGGATAATCGAAAAATATGCTGACCCAATACATTCCTTCATCCACCAAATCCATTTCGGCCTAAAACCCATTCTGTGGAGCATATACTGGAGGAACCGCCAATCCACCCGATCATAGGCCTTCTCTAAGTCAAGCTTGTATAAGAGACCCTTTTTTCCATAAATCTGACCAGAATGAAGGCATTCAGTAGCTATTAGAGCAGAATCAATGATTTGTCTACCAGGGATGAAAGCACTTTGGTTATGGGATATAACATTATGTAAAACACCCTTCAGGCAAGACGTCAACACTCTTGCCAGAATTTTATACGGCCCACCGAGAAGACTGATCGGCCTAAAGTCTTGCAGCGAATCCGCACCACTGGATTTAGGAATTAGCGCTATAAAAGTGGCCCCCATCGATCTAGATAGCTTGCCTTGCATGAAGAACTCTTTGAAGAAATCCATAAGATCATCCTTTAGAGCCTCCCAGAAGAACTGGAAAAAAAAAAAAAAATCGGGAAACCATCGGGACCAGGGGCTTTGTCTCCCCCCAGCACCTAAACTGCTGTCTTTACCTCTTCTACTGAGAACTGCAACTCCAGGGACCCTGCATCCTGCTCTGAAATTTGCTGAAAGAAAGCCATAATTTTCTAACTATCTACTATCAATGATAGATATATTACAATGAATGTAATATGAAAATATCTAAAAATGTACATTAACATATTCTACTATGATTAACACATCATATTCTATCATTAAAACAACAAAACATTCAATAAAAAAAAAAATGATTTTTTGAATTTTTTTTTAAAAGGGATGAAAATAGTGCGTAAATAGAAAAAAATTATAAAAAAATATAAAATGACATCAACAATCAGTTAAATGCACATTAACATGTTCTACTATGATTAACACATCATATTCTACCATTAAAACAGCAAAACATTCAATAAAAATCGATTTTTCGAATTTTTTTAAAAAAAGGGCCGAAAATAGTGCGTAAATAGAAAAAAAAATATAAAATGACAACAAAAATCTGTAAAATGTACATTAACATATTCTACTATGATTAAAACATCATATTCTACCATTAAAAGAACAAAACATTCAATAAAAATTGATTTTTCAAAATTTTTAAAAAAGGGCCGAAAATAGTGCGTAAATAGAAAAAAATTATAAAAAAAAATATATAATGACATCAAAAATCTGTAACATGCACATTAACATGTTCTACTATGATTAACACATCATATTTTATCATTAAAACAACAAAACATTCAATAAAAAATGATTTTTCGAATTTAAAAAAAAAAAGGCCGAAAATAGTGCCTAAATAGAAAAAATTTATAAAAGAAATATAACATGACATCAACAATTTGTAAAATGCACATTAACATGTTCTACTATGATTAACACATCATATTCTACCATTAAAACAACAAAACATTCAAAAAATTTTGATTTTTCGAATTTTTAAAAAAAGGGCCAAAATAGTGCGTAAATAGAAAAAAATAATAAAAACATATAAAATAATATCAACAATCTGTAAAATGGACATTAATATCTTCTATTATGATTAACACATCATATTCTACCATTAAAACAGTAAAACATTCAATAAAAAGTATAAATACTTATTTTTGAGGAATTTCTAGAAAATGGCCCACGAAGCTTCAAATCAAGAAAATTCTTCATATAAGTTGTTTTTATTTGAAATATCAAGCTAAGATTGGTCGAAAATAGCAATAGAATGATTTAGGAAGAGTTTGGAAGAAAGGTTTCAAAAAAAGTGAAAAAACGGACCTTAAAAAGCCAAAAAAAAAGTGACCGTTTTTTGACCGTTACTGGGTAGTAATGGCCGTTACGGCTACAAAATCGGTGGGGTGCCCGTTACGGCCCCGTATTGCGTAACGGACACGGCCGTTACCGATACGTAACGGCCGATATGCCCATATCGTAACCGATACGGGACACCCTAATGGACACTACAAAATGATGTAAAAACAATACTTCTAACACCAAGTGAATTGTGTCAGTGTGCCCAACTTTACTGTGCATTGAGCGCAATTTGGAAAAGTGGCCCAACAGTCTAGGAGATGGTTCATCCATTCATCCGGTATCCCAATGTGGATGGGACAACTATTGGCAAAATTCATAGAATGGACAATGCTAACCATCAAAGTAGTAGAACCTTTCATCAATGTTGAGCATTGCCAATATTCCTTCCAAGCAAGGTTGGCTGCTAACAGTTGGAACAGTTAAGATCCCATCCCATCATAGAGATTTCCAACTGGGCGGGCCCTAGCAGATCCTATATCCCATCATCGAGATTTTCAACTGGATGAACAGTCCAGATGTGGTGTGCCATGTATACAAGATAACTGGAACAAAATTATTTTCAAACGAAACAAAAATTCATGAAGAGTAACAACCTGAAGTGCTAGAGTAAAGACAGCCAAAATGTTCTATTTGGTAAAGAACACACGCCACGAGTATTTGAATATGAGAAATAAGCGACTTATCAATATTACCTCTTGCACCAGTTAAAATTTACTTGAATAACCACTTCACAAAACTCACTAAACTGTAATGCCTTCTACCTAGAACAACCCCTTTTATAGACTCTAGAAGATGGACCCTAAAAATTCCTATAAATCATTAATTTAGATTTTACTCCTAGATTAATTTCTAACTCAGTTTGATCTAAGATAACAAAAACTACATCTGCAAAGATTTGGCCAATATGTAATTGCCTAAAAATATATCTAAAAAATCAGCCTAGAATCGTCAGAGAATCTTTAAAATCTTAACCAAAATCCTACAAATAGTAAATGCAGACACTGAAATTTAGGCTAAAACTCAGCATCAAATAGACCACGAATTCAACACATGTTGGGCCTCATGGTCAGCCTTGGGAGTCCAAGCTTTTTCCTCTTCTAGTGGAAGGATTATCTAGTCGAATGTTTTAAGGGATGCTAACAACGTAGGCAATCCCTTGCAAAAGAGGTGGTGATGAGAGGGTAACTCATAATAGAGTTCGGCTTTTCCCTAGTTCTCTTCAACTAAACTTCGGTCATAAAGAAAGAAAAGTGTGGATACTTCATCAAGATTTTGATAGATAATATCACCCCCCGGAAAAAGAAAAAAAAAAGATTATTTAACAGTCTTCAAATATTCCATCAATTTGATAGAAACAAATTTACTATCCTTCATAACATGATGCATAAAAGAATACATCAACCACAACATTCCATCAAAAGCCTAAACCCAAGGAAACCAAGTATGTAATACACCCAATATCACAAATAATAAAAATAATAATAATAATAATAATGGAAATGGGAGAAGTTAATTTCATACTGTAAGAAACAAGTAGCAATATTCAAATAAATAAATAAAAATAAAAAATCACATTATAATTTCCATTACTTCCATAGATTAAGAAAACTCACATCCACGTGTAATTTCTCTACGAAAGGACAAGCCTTTAGAATGGATGCAATCCAAAGGAGATCTTCATGTAAACTTGCAGGCAAAATCATCACTAATTGCTTGAGATCTATATATGTTGGTAAGTCTCCCAGAAAAAACTGCATTTGAGACACCAAGATAAGATAAGCAACATGATGTGAGCTTGGTCAGTTGGTAAATGGGCTAGGCTGGGTTGACTAGCCTGAGTCGGATCCCTTTCGGCCAGGTTGGGGCTGACCCTAAAAACCCATCAATTGGACTTGGGATTGAGTTTTATTCCTAGAAATAAGTGTGTTGGATCCAATGTTCCTAATATCGATACTATCGGCCGATATTGCTGCCCGGCGAGACGAAACCCATCCGATACCCTCGGAAATTAAGAAAAAAAAAAAACAAATTTCTTTTTATATCGTACAATATTGCACGATTTTTTTGCGAAATCGTGGATATTAGCGATACTATCATGTTGTATCCGCAGATTTACCGAAAAATCAAGGGAAAAAAAAAGAAGAAAAAAAGAGGGAAAATCTTTTATAAGAGGGGATTTTGGTACCTATGAAAGAAGATTGCGTGATTGGAACCGTGGGGCCACTCGATCGAGAGGTCTGCCAAAACTCGAAGGGATTTGGGAGATTTTTTTAGAAAAGTTTTAGAATTTCAGGGTTCCGGGATGACTGGATCCTTATCCCTGTTGCGAGAATGGCTTCGGAAGCCCTTTTTGAGGACGCCATCTTCTTTAAGAAGCTGGGAATGAGCAGGAGCAACAATTTTGAGTGGCGGAAGCGGATTAGCTGGTGTACCACACACCAGCTATATAGCTGTTGTATTGACGTCAACAAGTTCCTTGGGTCTCATTATGAGGTATACGTTGTATCCAAACTGTCCATCTATTTGGCAAGCTCGTCGTAAGTCTTGATCCGAAAAATAAGACGGATCTAAAGAACAAGCGGACCACACTGAAAAAAGCAGTGGGAGATTGAACGTCTACCATTGAAACCCTTTCGGGTGTCACAGAAGTTTTGGATATATAACACATCATCGAAGGAGGTCCCTACTGTAAAAGTAACACCGGCTATGCAGTTACACGCCTAACACCTAATCCACGCCCCTCAAGTTAAAGGAAAAGTGGATTCATTGACACTTACTGCACCAAAAACGGTGGGGCCCACATAAATGTATGTATTGTATATCCATTTTGAGAGATTAGTTTAGGTCATAAGACAAATAATGGGTCAAATCCAAAGCTCAAGTGGAGCCCACCACACAAAACAATGGGGATTGAACTCCTACCATTGAAAACTTTGTGAGGGCCACAAAATTTTTCGATCAAGCTGATATTTGTGTTTTACCTTGGCAAATATTTGTATGAACTTATGAACAGGTTGGATCTAAAATAAACATTATGGTGGACCCGATAAAAGTGGTTTCAAGTTTCAACGGTGGGTGTCATTGCCCCCATTGTTATCTATGGTAGGGTCCACTTGAGCTTTGGATCAGCCTAATTCTTTCGCTCAGGACCTAAAATGATCTCTCCAAATGGATGGACAGTGTGGATACAACACATACATAATGCCAAGGGCCACGCTGACGGTCCCACGCACATGTTGGTTTCGAAGCAAGAAGGTTTCAATGGTACAAGTTGGGGTCAACGCACATGTTGGGGTCCACTTAGTTGTGTTTTCATGCATGTTTTGATACATTTATAAATGTTATATATTATATTTGAATATAATTGACTTAGTCCAATTAGACAGCACATAGCTTATGACTCTATAAGAAGGAAACTTATTGTCTCTACTTTTTTTTTTTTTTGAAATGTTATGATTTAAAAGTGTGTATTAAAGTCTTTTTTAACCATCCCTGAAGTTTCATTGGAAAATTCAACCATTTTCCCAATGTTTCCCTATATTTCCCAAAAAGTGTGATAAATTATGCGATACAAACTATATATCGCGTGCAATAACCGATACATATCTGTAAGGGTACGATACATTGCGCCCAACCGATATTTCGAACACTGGTTGGACCTAAGCTTGCATCTTGCCTAAAGGCCTAACCTGGCCCAATTTATTCAACATGTGGTGGGCTGAGAATTCAGATTGTAGGCCTGGCCTAGTCTGAGCCCAATTCTGAGTAGGCTAGAGTTGGACTTAGATCATTAGTTCATGGCCAGACTTTGGACATTCTTTGGCATAACGTGGCCTAGTCCATTTGCCACCCTAGAATTTGACCATCCTTTATGAGCAAAAGACATGATTTGCTTACACGCCCCCTATTGGCTCAACCAATGCGATAGCAAAGAGCCTCCAGTTGAGGAAGATATTGGGGAAGGCTTAGGAAAACAGAGGCTACATCATTGACAAGTACCCATTCAAGAGCAATGAAGGCATGAAGTAGTCGCGGAACTTCCACGAAAGAGAAGCGGACCAAAGGTCCACTGTATTCAAATGTGGTGAGATTAATGGCATGAACACGAATCTCCTTAAGAGGTTGGGCCGACGTAAACATACCATCAAATACTTCAGCCGGGGAGACGTACCAGTGATCTTCAAGTTATTTAGATGATGGCAGCGCATCACCTTTAGTCGTTCAAGGAGTGAATAGTTGGACAGTAGAATCACAAATCCTTCATCATCAAGAACTATATTTTCTAGAGTGAGATCTGTCAGTGAGTAGAAACCTTCGAAATCAGCAGGCAATCTCAAGATGCAACCTACCAAATACACACATTTCAAGTTGGTGTTTCTGCAACGAAAAAGATGATGAGGGAATCTGTAAAATTCTTCATCACGGATGCAGTCTTCAGAGCACACTGAGAGGGTGAGCTTTTCAACTCAGGTCGTAATTGCTATGTCGACCCATCGATCAAGATGTTGCTGATGATAATTGTTGAGCAAATAAAAAACAACCTCAAATGTTTTTATCCTAGAACCAGGGAGAGATTGCAAGAACTCGACAACTATTCTCACAAAGTCACTTGTTTGTGAATTTTTTTCTTCTTTTGTGAGACTGCACCAAAATTTACGGTACCAAGGACTCCCTATCCCAAACAAGTTATCAGCATCAAATGTTAGGCAATCCATTGATCTCCACAAGTATCTCCATGTGCTTGACAGGATGCTAGTCCTAACTGCTTCTCTCAATGGCAAAAACGAGATAACGGAGTGAAGGATGCTAGCAAGCAGTTTGCTAATCAGATCCTCCTCGAGCTCAGTCATCTATTGATTTCATATAAAGATTCCAAAGAATGTGTGAAAAATGAGGTCTCAAATTTCAACACAACAAGGGTACTTCAAATCCGAAATGATATTTAAGCACCAAAACATAAATCAATTAAAAAAAACTCGCTAGTCTTTCTCTTTTAATATATTTAAAACCAGTTCTACCTCTTCTTTGGCAATTCCCTCGAGGGCCCGGGCAGAGCCCACTCTACTTCATTTGCATTTCCCTCGTCTTCCACAATTTTTGTATCAGATTGCTTTCTCCCAACTCCCATCCATCAATTTCAATTGGAATTCAATACCTTGAACTGCAAGGAACAGATAAGAAAGACAAAAAAGCAGGGAGTCATAACATCTATTGTTATATAGTACTAAAAGTCGCATGTTTGGTACATTAGCAAGTAGCAGTCTGCACTAATTTTAATTAGTCCAGTCCCTTCAGTTGCTAGGAGCACATAAGAAAGACATAAGACATGAAGATAAGATAATTATTTAGAAATCTCAATAATAAGATAAATTAATGGATATCTCGAATCTTATATCATCATCATGTAAGCCTCATCCCATTTAATTGGGTTCAGATACATGAATGTTGGTTCAGATACATGAATGTTGTTCCGCCATTCCACTCTATCAAGGGGCAAACATTCTGTTAGACCACAGGTCATCAAGACTTTTCATACTACATCATGTAATTTTGGACCCTCCCCTTGTGCTCTCCATTGCACATGACTAAACCATCTAGGTCTACTCTCTCGTCTTATTAGCTATCGGTCCTAATCCTAAGTTCCTTCAAATGCGTTCTTTTCTAATTCTATCCTTCCTCATCATGCCACTCATCCATCTCAACATCCTCATTTCAGCTAAGCTCATCTTATAAACATGTTGTTCCTTGACTGCCCAATATTTTGTCCCATAAAGCATAGCTGGTCTTATAGCAATCCTATAGAGTTTCACTTTGAATTTGAGTAGCACAGGACAATCACATAAAATTCCAGAGGCACATCTCTAAGCACATCTCTAATTCTTCTACCCAGCTTGAATTCCATGGGCAACATCCTTCTCAATCTATCCCCTCTCAAGAATTATGACCCAAGGCATCGAAAGTGGTCAGCAATCTTAATTAATTAAGCTTCTCTCTCTCTCACACACACTCAGTCACTCACTCACTCACATACACACAACTTCATTTGGGTACAGGAAGAGGAGAACCGGAGAGATGAAAGATTGAAGTATAGTTGCAAGTGTTCCTTTCTTGAGATGTATAATGAGCAGATAACAGATCTCCTTGAGCCAGCATCAGCCAATCTGCAAGTAATTTGATATCTTCGAATTGTTTCAATTTTGTTCCATGTTTTCATTTCCACATATTGGATTAAAGCCTTTTCCTGATGCTGTAGCTGAGAGAAGACATGAAGAAAGGTGTACATGTTGAAAACCTTAAGGAATATGTGGTGACAACTGTCAGAGACGTTCTCAAACTTCTCTTACAGGTGGTTATTAGTGGAATGTTTTGTACTTTATAGCATATTACAAAAGCCTCAATCTGCTGACGTGATATTATTTGTGCATTAATGTCTTCCAGGGTGTCACTACAAAAAACAAACCGCCACTGTTGATGAAATGAGGGGCATTTTTATGTGGCCGCTCGTGTACAAAACGGGCCACCACCCCTGATTTGAAATTAAAAAAAAAAAACCCAAATAAAAGCCCTATCCCGCGCGGCGCCCTATCCCCAAATATCCAAAATGCGCCTATCCCAAATCCTTCGTGCCTCTTCTTCTCCCTACACAATTGGACTTATCAGCTGCACTAAGCATGCCAGTGGAGAGCACTTCCAGTAAAAACACTTCTGTTACCCTTAAGCTTGTTCCTGAAGCTGCTACAGCGGCTGCTATAACTGCAGGAACACTTGTTGTTCGAATGCCTGTCCCACTGTCATTTTTCCCAATAGAAAGGTGTATCTCAGATAAAACAGAAACAACCTCTGTTTTATTCTGTGCTGTCTGCCACCTGTTTAGCTTACAAAAGTTCTCCTGAATAAAAATAAATAAATGAAACAATTGGAAACATGGAAGTGCTTAGTCCAAAAAAGCACACTATATTAAATCAATGGTAGGAAATATACACCAAATAAAACTTAAAGCCTATGCACTGAGAATTATAAAGCGAGTTAGACATATTTCCTTTGCACCATAACTGGTCCTAAACCTTAGTTCAACTCAACAATTAACTAATTCTCACTAATGTCAACTCGACAAGCAACACATAATTCTAACTACATACTGTCCAACTGAAGGGGAAAATATTTCAAAATATAAATCCCACGTCTAAAACACAAGCAAAATTTGTCAGCACAATAAGTAATGACACAGAGATTCAGGTCCAATATAATAGCATTGTTCATGGTAGTGGCAACCAAATTCTTACACACTTTAGAACAGATCTCTATTTAGAAACATGGCGTTACCTCTTTTAATTAATAAAACTGAACCTTTTGTATAGAATGAACTCCAACTAATGAAGCAATAAATTTCCCCACAAAATCAGCAAAAAAAAAGAAAAAAAGAAAAGGAAAAGAGATTAAAATATGGAATTGAGAACACCATCCAAAGTGTTGATATATGATGGGAGCCATCATGGATGTACCACAGCTCCCAGATTGGAAGATCCAGTCCAATTGATGGCCAGTAAATGGACAGTTAAGAAAGAAAATATAGCAATGGTCCACATTCAACCCAGAAGGCCAAAGACTCAATGGCTAGAATCTTCCTTCCTGGGGCATTTTTGGTTCGTGGCCACCATTCATATCTACAGTTTCAATCATTGAACCATGGTCCCAACTTTTACAAACTGAAAACCCCAACGCATCATAGAAACTATCTGTCTGAGCATTATATGATACCTTCTAACAAGGACACTGTACTTTACAAAAGAATTATGTGCTAGTGTAGTCGACGTGGACACTACTGTAGACAAAAAACTAATATTACTTTTTCTAGAAAATGAAGTTCACTTTAGCTGTAAAATAATCCTTCTGCCTACAACAGAAGATATAATGTTGGTGATGATATATGCAAATGGGACATAACTCAATAGCCATATTGAACTGCCTGTTGTTCTCATGTGTGGTGATTTGCCTGATGAGTGGATTTTTAACTCAATGGCCAAATGTACGGCTGTGGTGCTAAACAGTCCCATATATTTAAAGAGTGGCCAAAGGGACTGTTGCATTAACAAATTTCCACGAGAAAACAGAGATTTTCAACTAGAATAGAAGACAACAACACATCCTAAACTGTTAAAGAAGTTCATCATGCCACACATGAAAATTTTGGTGCTTGATATAGGGAAAAGATATAATCAGTCCATTTATTTGCAAAATGATCTGTTATGGGCACAATCACTAAGCAGCTGGTAGATAGTTATATTTGTTGCCTTTCCCAATTGTCTTTATTTGATGGAAGTGGTGTTCATGTATGTAGGGTAGTTGTGCTACACCAAAAATCAAGCCTTTCAAACTCTCAAGTGGGCTCCACCTGTTAGATGGGCTACAAGTTGTCACTGCTGCTCATCAAACGACTTCCGCCAAAGGTTGCTACTCTCATTTGTTAGCAGTTACAGAGGCTCATATACTACCTTTATTTCTTCTGTGAAGATTCCATAACAAGCAATCGGGGCAACCATCAAGCATCACATTTGCCAAAAAAATGGGTCTAATGTAAGTTTTAATAGTCCAAATACCCACCCTTGTGACTTTGGTGCTGCTTATTATAAGAATATTATATGACATGGTTTTGGCTCATGTGAAATCATGCTTCTATCACGGTGACCATTGTTAGTTTTTTTTTTCCTCGTGAAATTGAAAGTACTTTTGGACAGGGATCCTGCAGAATCAGGATTAAGCTCTAATCTCAATTTTGACAACCCATGCCCTCCATGTCAGATTTGAAGGTGCTAGCAGCTCTTTTTTTTTTTTTTTTTTAAATCACAATTTTCAATCATTTAGTTTCTGTTCTTTATTGAAATGCCAATGTTTGTTGTAGGAGAAACAAGAAGTTGTCATCGAAAAGGATGTTCGAAATAAATGCAAATGTGTCACAATTGTGAAAGGCCTTGAACTCTTTGGTGAGCAATGTCCATCGAAAAGATCACCCCATTAAGGCATATTTCACCTCTGTTATGTATTGGAGCATTGGTGTGAAGATCATTTTAACAGCCTGACATTGGGAGACCCTGATTTTGCCCATATTGAAACGGGCCGGTAGTATTGAAATAACTGCTATGCTTTTCCCCTTTTCCACATTACTTCAGGTCTTGACCTTTTATATGCTTTAAGTGTGAGGGAAATTATAGAGATCAAATTTTTGACTGATTGAAGTACGGGGGAAATTTTTCATGACTTACAATGTTAAATTATTTTGATTGATTTTTTCAAGTTCATGATCTGACTCACCAACTTACATGCAATTTTTCCAGCTGCCACCCCACATTGAATTACTAGTTGCAGCGGTCACACAAATCAATGAACCTGACAGCATATATGGGATCATCCAATCACACAAGGTGAATTGTTTTATCATAGTTGCATGAATTTTGTTTTGGTTTTGTACTGCCAGCCCACATTAATTTTTCTTTTTTTCTTTTTTAACATTAGTTGTTTGAGGACCTTGCAAGAGGGAGACAGCAATGAATTTCATATGAAGCTTATAGACGCAAAGCAGGTGATAGTAATGGGTTTGTTCATCTTTTTTGTCTCAAGGTTTTCTTGGCAGATAATATGTTACAATATTTGGGTCATAGGGTCGACCCAGATCATCTTTGTTGTCATCTTTCTCTTTTACATCGGATATTGGAACTCACCATGGTAGAGGCTCACATTGACACCACTCACATGTCAGCAAGGTTCCACCCAGTGTTCGACCCCTGCCAACTATTACATACACACCCCAACGTGCAAACAAGTAAAGCATGGTTGGTCAGGTTTGACTCAGATCCAATCTGATTATTAATGGACCCCAAGATCTGGATCCAGTCCGACTTGTTGATGCTCTGGAGTTGGCCCAGTGCATCAATCTGACTTGTTGATGCTCTGGAGTTGGAACAGTGCATCAATCTGACTTGTTGATGCTCTGGAGGGTGTTAAACAGGTCAGATTTAGGCGAATTAGAACTAACCCGCGTACAACCCATTAGCAATCAGATCCAATGACCTGGACCCAAATCCAAAATGGATCCTAAATGGGTATAGACTTTGGCATTTAAAAAAAGAGAGAGAAGAAGAAGAAAGCAAAAAAAAAATGCGCTCACACTCTCGTTTACACACCACGTGGCAGCATGGCACATAAGTGCAAGATTCAATTCATCCATCAGGCCATCAGGTAGGTTTGTGCATGTTTTCGATCTGGTCCATTCAGTACCTAGACCCCATGTTGGAAACAAGGACCAGTTTTTCAGAGCCGTGCATTATTTTATTTTTTTTGTTAATTGTCGCCCATCTGAGCAGTGGATCAACCTGATTCTTGGGATGGGCCACACTATCACTATAGAAGTGACGTTTGTTTTGTTTCTTACCTTTGTTTCTTCCTCAGGTTTTCTTAGAGAAACTCAATTCCATTTACCTTTTTATGTGTTTTTAATGTTAGAGGATGAGTTTGTAGGTCTGAATCTTTCAAATCCACTTGGGTTTTAATCCAAAACACCAGTTTCTTCACTGGAATCAATATTAAATCTCAATGAAATTAAGTTTTGGATGTAAAACCAATAGCTCCTTTTCAAGTCCTTAAAGATGCATCCAACAATGATTCATCTGTTGAATTGAAGTCTACTTTATTGTCCAGTGATGTGCTTCACAAAAGATTCAGTAACCCATTGATTAAGAACCAAAAAGAAAGAGAAAGTGGATGACGCAGATATTCCAAAGAAGTCAGTTGAGGGGATGAAATTTTCACTGGTCAAATGGAACAACTGCACATTAGGTGTAAGTGGCTCACCGAAAGGATCCCCTCAAAGATGTAACTCAGTAGATCAGTCGACTGCTCCTGTTATATTTAGAGAGGATCCAAACATGAGCCCTTTGCTATTTCAGAGATAAGATGAGGTATACCTTTTTACCTTTATAAGTAGGCTTTTTGGTAGGGCTGTCATCATTTTGGGGTGGGTGACACAACTGACAACGGGATGCCCCGGATTCATTTCCTCTCTCCAGAAACGTGGCCCACCTTTCTTGTTGTATTTGATTGGTTGGGTCGTACTGCATTATCAAGTTGTAATTCAGTAAACTAGTCTCTTAAGCCAACGGTTTCTGTATGTTTGGCTATAGCAATCATCCTTCATTATGGTTTCTCAAAGGCATCAGTCCTGTGGTGATATTGAAGAATGCAGCTCAAGTGACAAGATATTCCAACAAAAACCAGCAGCAATCTTCTAAGATACAGCAAGACATGTAAAAGCCTAAGAAGTAACTGCAACCTTGTTATTTCTAAGATACAGGCTGATTTGGTCGTGTCATTTTCTCAAAATGCGTTAAGCGGCTAAGCTTCTTTTCCTGTATTCTCTGATGCTTGTTTTTCCAAGATCTTGCAAGTCTCAGGAAACGAAGGGTTGAGATGTTATGCATCAAATCCTTGCTATTTTTAGCAATGCCCTCAGCAAAAAAATGATTTTGAGTTTCAGTCCTCAGTTTTAAGTGAAATGAGAGTTTTGTTTCGCAGGGAAAACACTCGTGTCCATCAAGGCGTCGTTTAGCAACGTTGCTAATGTGCTCCTCGACTGGAATGTTGATGGCAACGAAGATCATTGCTCCTGGTGCGGGGTTGCTTGCGACAATCTCTCCTTCGCCATCGTTTCTCTGTAACTCACATACGTTCTGTTCTTTTTCTTCTTATCTGATTTCAACTTCTAATTCATACAATCATGAATCTTCTGTGAAGGAATTTCTCGAATTTGAATCTCGGCGGGGAGATTTCGCCAGCCATTGGGGATTTACAGAGCTTACAGGCACTGTATGTTTTACTTTATTGCATCAGGATAAATGTGCATTTGGATGAAATCATTTTAAGATCAAATGCTTATGTTGGTTGCATTGATGTGCAGAGATTTGAAGGGGAATCAGCTGACCAGGTCAATCCCTGATGAGATTGGCAATTGCGTCTTGCTGAAATCTCTGTAATCTCTCTCATTTACTTGCATTCTGAAGTTTTGGGATTGAGAATGTAATGGAGGATTTAACTGAAATCTGTGTTGGTTTGTTTTCTATAGGGATTTATCCGGTAACTTGTTATATGGAGATATTCCGTTCAAACAGCTCGAGGAATTGTTAGTATCATGTCTGCTTTTATTTGGTAGATTGGTCATTTTCACGAATCTTGCTTGCCCCTTTGTAAGGGATAGATTGGTCATTTATGGTGATGTTACTATGTAGGACATTGAAGAACAATCAGTTAACAGGGCCTATCCCTTCAACCCTTTCACAGATGCCAAATCTTAAAACTCTGTAAGGTTGTTGTCACTTATATTTGACGTGTTTGTACTATTTCGTGGTTTATGCTTTCTAATATCTACTTGAAAACATTGAATTTTTTTTTTTTTTTTTTCCTTCTCATTTGGGTTTTCTCAGTTACACATTTGCATTGGGGGTTTGTCTGATAGAACATACCTGAACTACAATTGTTTGTTTCCAATGGTGTGAATTTGTGTGTACAAAGTGATTTTAATGGGTCCCTTGCTGTTTAATTTTTTTTTAGGGATCTTGCTCAGAATCAGCTCACTGGTGACATTTCGAGGCTGATTTACTGGAATGAAGTATTGCAGTATCTGTGAGTACTTCCTCCACTCTGTGTACTCCATGCAAATCACAATTTATAAGTCCATCTCAAATTAGTTCTAGTTCATCTAGTAATTTGGTATGTTTTGGAGTCGCCCATTATTTTGACCACACTATGGGTTGTGTTATGTAATGTGATGGCCACTTTGATTCTTGTTATATAAGATGGACATTGACTGTTATGACTTGGACATTGACTGTTATGACTTGCATTCCTTTTGGTGTGGGTGTTGTTCTTGTTCTTTCTTCAATTGTTTATGGTTTATTGACTGTTATGACTTCTAGGGATATTTCTTACAATCAAATCACTGGAGAGATTCCTTACAACATTTGCTTTGTGGCAACCTTTTGCAGTGCTTTTTTGCTAGCGGGGCTTTTTACAGCTTTACTGGCCTTTTATCAATTTCTTATCTGCTCTTCTTCAGCTTTTTAA